>CALNHX010004311.1:0-130103 GCA_940337035.1 Agriotes lineatus | reverse complement strand
AGAGAGTCCGAACACCCATTTTTCCATAGATATTATATTTAAAATCAAACATTCTTCATCTTCTAGAGGTATTGCATATTTACCTCCACCTCTCTCACCAGCTGTGGCAGTAAGGCCCTTTTTCCCTCTAGAACCATTTAAATGATATCGTAGCTTTGTTCTATGGATATTAAAAAAATTGCAGCTCCTCTAATGGTCTTCCTTCTTTCACATCGTTTACAGCTGTTTGTAGTTCAGCTGTTGAATAACGTTGTCCGTCATCGCCCCTCTTGGTCTTCCATTTACCCATTCAATACGGGTTCAATTACCCCATACACAAGTTTTTTTGAGCAACTGGGCCCTCCACATCAACATTATCAAAAATTAGCTATCACTTATTTTGAATAAATATGGGCTAAATATTATCTAGTTTCTTACCTTATTAATTTTTGTAGCTGTAGAAGTCGATTGAAAATTTATATTTCTAATTTTTGAAGTCAACTGTGTATGTAGTTGTAGCAACTGATCACACTACCACAAACACTTGGCGCAATTACTCGACTTTAAAGGTTTGTTCACACCTGCACCTTGTCCCTGAAGTTAGTTGGTGACTAAAATGACTGTTCACAAGTAAAATTAATGCAACTTGGTAGGTATAGTGTACACCACGTAATAAAAGGGGTGGCCCATTTACCTCAAGGTGCCCAGTTACCCGACCTTGCCTTAGTTGTATCGCATGATACACGTGTGACACGTAACTCCGTCTTGCTAGAACTACATTTTGCTTCTGTCAATTTCATTTAAGTTGGGCCAAAAAGATCAGTTATCATGGGCCTATACGACTTGCTGTTGACAATGACTGCAGCTCCGGTATTATTTTGAAAAAAATAAGGTCCGATAATGCCGCCAGGGCAGAATTCACACCAAATAGTGACTTCTTCGGAGTGGAAAGAACACTGTTGAATTTCTTGTGGGTCATGTTCGCTGTCATTTTTTTTTAATCATAACTAAGGAATCTTATACGTTTTAGTATACCTATTCCAAATTTTAAATCAGTTTCAAAGACGTTTTAAGAAATTACAAATAGAAAAAATATTTTAATTTAAGCAACTCTACTACCCCTTAAAATTAACACGTGTTTCTTATACACCTAGTATTGCTAAATGCATAGTATTGTAACGATTCGGCTGACGGTTATTTGCTCCGGTGCCTCGATTATAGTAGAAATTCTAGAGGCGGCTGCCAGCGCGTGAATCATAGGCCGCCGACGGGCCGCCTTGAACGCAGGTGTACGCGGATGAATCATTTTCCAGTCGATGCTAGAGCGGCGCTGACGCGAGACGTCACCGTTGCCGAGAATATCTGGAGGCTTCTGGAAGAAATTACCGGCGTGATATATAAGCGGGCGGAGTTCACCCGCAGTTCAGTTCTGAAATAATTCTCCGGCAGTTCGAACTCACGTCGAGGCTTGTTAGAAGCCCCCATATAAATAACCGCGTGTACATAACCTCTCGTGAAATAAATAAATAGATAACCATATAAATAGAAATACATCGTTAGCGTTTAAGAGTGATATAAATAAATAAGTGTGTTAATCCGTATGTAATAATAGATAAATGTATCGATAGTTCGTCAGTGCCTGTATTAATTTGTAATCTGCTTGATAATTCTCGTGTGTGCTTGTAAATAATAATCGTAATAATTCATTGTTGTAAATAAATGTTTGAACCCATGTTTGTCGTATAATTTTAAATAGCCCGAACGTTAAAAACGTAACAGTGGCGTCAGGTGTGCGGTTTGTACCGGGGGCTATAAGAAAATTATTGAACAAACGGTAAAATAAATAAATTGTTAACAAGTGCCGATAAAATGACGTCAGATAAATAAATTGAAGTGAGTTTTGTGCATGCCTTTGACGAGATCTCAAAGCAGCAAAATGGAAGCTCAATTAAGCTAACTTTTGCAACTGATGCAAGTTAGCCAGGACAAAGCGGAAAAAGCACGAGAGGATCTTAAGAAAGAGATTCAAGTTGGCCAGGAGAAGGCAGCAAAAGCACAAGAAGACCTCAAGGAAGTACTTAAGGACGAGCTGAAAGCCGGTCAGGAAGTACATAAGGAAGAGCTGAAAGCCGCGCGAGAAAAAGCAGTCCAAAAACTTAAGGAATTGAGATCCGGTCGAAAGAAGGCAGAAAAAGCACAAGAGGATCTTAGGGAACAGCTGGAAGCCGGGCAGAAAGCTTGATGGGAAAATAAATGGAAGAGTTCGGTCTCTGTTGTTGGATACTGGAGTGACGAAGCCCATCGCCAGGTCTGACGTAGTAAGGGACGAGGATCAGCTGCTGCACAACGAGACACGACTTCGCACTGCCACGGGGGGCGCGGTGACCACACATGGGGAAACTGATTTGAAGATTGGGAATCAAACCCTCAAGCATCGGGACCTGATGGCTGACAGTGCGGACGAGTACATCCTGGGAGTGGATGTTATGGATGAGTGTGAGTGCGTTTTGGACCTGAGACGCGGCGAGTTGCACGTGGGTGGGGAGGAGCTTTCCCGACACCCAAGAGGGGAGATCGCGGCACAAGTGCTATGGGCGGAAGATGTTACTCTGCCTCGATTATACTAGAGATTCCAGAGGCGGCTGCCAGCGCGTGAATCATAGACCGCCGACGGGCCGCCTTGAACGCAGGTGTACGCGGATGAATCATTTTCCAGTCGATGCTAGAGCGGCTCTGACGCGACACGTCACCGTTGCCGAGAATATCTGGAGGTTTCTGGAAGAAATTACCGGCGTGATATATAAGCGGGCGGAGTTCACCCGCAGTTCAGTTCTGAAATAATTCTCCGGCAGTTCGAACTCACGTCGAGGCTTGTTAGAAGCCCCCATATAAATAACCGCGTGTACATAACCTCTCGTGAAATAAATAAATAGATAACCATATAAATAGAAATACATCGTTAGTGTTTAAGAGTGATATAAATAAATAAGTGTGTTAATCCGTATGTAATAATAAATAAATGTATCGATACTTCGTTAGTGCCTGTATTAATTTGTAATCTGCTTGATAATTCTCATGTGTGCTTGTAAATAATAATCGTAATAATTCATTGTTGTAAATAAATGTTTGAATCCATGTTTGTCGTATAATTTTAAATAGCCCGAACGTTAAAAACGTAACAGTATGTTAATGGTAATTTGCTTTTGTTCTAGGTGTGAAGATGTTTAACTTCTGTAGACTCATATCACTAAAAGGAACTCTGACATTGAAACAAAACATAATGAATGCCAAACAAGAAACTATGGATAGTAAATCTTGCTACAGGAACTGCATTTGGAATATTGCAGAACGTGAATAACAGTGAAAAATTTGATACTGAACTATACATCAATCAAGAAAGCATCAAAAGTACTAATTTAGTGCAACATATGTGTTAAGTACAAAGCAATGGAGCCAAGTAGTTTAATTACACATAAGAGGACTTGTATAGAAGAAAAACCTTACAGGTGCAATGTTTGTGGATATAAAACATCAGAAAAAGGTAGTTTAGTTAAACATATGAAAACACATACAGGAGAAACGCCTTATAGTTGCTGTGTTTGTGAATACAAAGCAACTTTTAAAAGTAATTTAGTTACACACATGAGGAAACATGCAGGACAAATGCCTTATAGTTGCTTTGTTTGTGAGTACAAAACTACTATAAAAAGTAATTTAGTTGCACATATGAGAACACATACAGGAGAAACACCTTATAGTTGCACTATTTGTGAATACAAAGCAACTTTAAAAAGTAGTGTAGTTATTCATACTATGAGGAAACATGCAGGACACACTCCTTATAGTTGCTCTGTTTGTGAATACACAACAACTACAAAAAGTAATTTAGTTAGACATATGAGAACACATACAGGAGAAACACCTTATGGTTGCTCTATTTGTGAATACAAAGCAACTGTGAAAAGCACTGTAGTTAAACATATGAGGACACACACAGGAGAAAAGCCATATAGTTGCTCTCTTTGTCATTACAAAGCAGCACAAAAAATTTGTTTACTTAGACATATGAGGACACATACAGGAGAAACGCCGTATTGTTGCTCTCTTTGTGAATACAAAGCAAGACGAAAAAGTAGTCTAGCTATACATATGAGGAGACATACCGGAGAAACTCCTTATAGTTGCTCTATTTGTGAATACAAAGCAACACAAAAAGGTACTTTACTTACACATATGAGAACACATACAGGAGAAACGCCTTATAGTTGCTCTGTTTGTGAATATAAAGCAACTGTAAAAAGTAATTTAGTTACACATATGAAGAAACATACAGGAGAAACGCCTTATAGGTGCTCTGTTTGTGAATACAAAGCAAGACAAAAAAGTAGTCTAGCTATACATATGAGGACACATACCGGAGAAACTCCTTATAGTTGCTCTATTTGTGAATTCAAAGCAACACAAAAAGGTACTTTACTTACACATATGAGAACACATACAGGAGAAACTGCGTATAGTTGCTCTGTTTGTGAATACAAAGCAAGACGAAAAAGTCATTTAGTTATACATATGAGGACACATACTGGAGAAACCCCTTATAGTTGCTCTATTTGTGAATACAAAACAACTGCGAGAAGTGGTTTAGTTACACATATGAGAATACATACAGGAGAAACTCCTTATAGTTGCGCTATTTGTGAATACAAAGCAACACAAAAAGGTACTTTACTTACACATATAAGAACACATACAGGAGAAACGCCGTATAGTTGCTCTGTTTGTGAATACAAAGCAAGACGAAAAAGTCATTTAGTTATACATATGAGGACACATACAGGAGAAACTCCTTATAGTTGCTCTATTTGTGAATACAAAGCAACTGCGAGAAATGGTTTAGTTAGACATATGAGAATACATACAGGAGAAACTCCTTATAGTTGCTCTATTTGTGAATACAAAGCAACTGTTAAAAGTAGTGTAGTTGCACACATGAGGACACATACAGGTGAAAAACCATATAGTTGTTCTGTTTGTGAATATAAAGCAACTACAAAAAGTGGAGTAGTTACACATATGAGGAAACATGCAGGACAAACTCCTTATAGGTGCTTTGTTTGTGAATACAAAACAACTATAAAAAGTCATTTTGTTACACATATGAGAACACATACAGGAGAAAAGCCATTTAGTTGTTCTGTTTGTGAATACAAAGCAAGTGAGAAAAGTACTTTAGTTAAACATATGAGGACACATACAGGTGAATAGCCATATAGTTGCTCTGTTTGTGATTACAGAACAGCAGTGAAATGTAGTTTAGTTACACATATGAGGACACATATTGGAGAAACTCCTTATAATTGCCCTGTTTGAGTACAAATCAGCATGAAGGGATCATTTTTTTTACATGTAAGATCTCATCATAGTGTGAGAACATCTGGAGGAAGTCTTTTTAAGTCGAAAATGTCTAGTGAATATACGTGGACTGACAATTAAGTTCATTGAATACTTTCGGAGCTATTTATGTGGCAACACTTGAACTCCAGCAACTAGCTCGTCTTGAACTACATTCAGTGCAAATGTACTTGTAAAAGATTTGCATTATGGATTTGCAAGAGCAGAGAACGGTTATTAAATTTTTGGTAAAACTGAACAAAGGCAGCTTGGATATCGTGCAGGTATTGTATGAAGGGGAGTCTGCATCGAATCTTTGTTAAGTGATTTTGACGTCATTAAGCTATCCTTGTTATCAATTCCACGATTGGGTATTATTAGTGCATTTAAGCTGAAATTATTCTAGTTAAAATTTCTGACGACGGCCCTGTTTAAAGTTCAACCCTGGATCTTAAAGCTACATGTTAAATTCCTTTTGGCCCAAACAATAATGCGTTCACGATCCGTAGAATTCGTCTTAGCAAGCATTCTTCGTTCAGTGCACAAAGTGCGTATTTGTTTCGACAATCAAGCGTTGAACGCCTAAATTCGTAGAACGCGTCGTTATCAGTATGATATTCGAGGACTGTGGAATGTTCATTGTAAACTGGGGCCTTCCCCTGGTTCTTGCCAATTCAGCAATTGCATCATCCGTTAAAGCCTTCTTTGTTGTGCTTCAGCCCACGCATTTTACGTCCAGCTTTGGGACCATTGGAAATAAAGTTTGATAAGCCCTTAGTTAACCGCACATATAGAAATTATGGTTTTGGAGTTCGAAGTTTTTTTCCGTTGTGCTTCTTCGCGCGGAATTCGATTTGAAATAGGGATCGGTACCCAGCATTTGAGTGAGCAAGACGTATGTGAAATTTCGCGCCCCCGACTGTGGCGTTGACGCTGCAGTTGGGGGAGCTTTTGTTAAAGCATTAATGAACTTTTGGCTGCGTTGTTTTTGTGAGCTTTTGGCTAACTTGTGGTGATTAAGTTGTGAATCCTTTTTGGCTTTTGGTGCGAACTTTTCGAGTGCCTTGGGGCACGTTAATGGCGAGTGCAGTTAAACCCGAATCTTCGAAGTGAACATTAATTCTTGGGTGTCTTTGAAAATGCGCGGTGGGCAGAGGAAGTGTATTTAACTCGGACGTTGTTAAATTGGCCGATTTTCGTTTCATACAGTTGTTGGTCTCCGGGGAGACTTTTGGCACTCTTTGCCGATTTGATTAGAAACGATATCTGAAGAGCCTCAACTAACATTTTTTCCCTGTTAAGTCGGGAAAGAACTATTGCGTAATGCAGATCTGTGTCAACGTCGAGTTTAATTGAGAAAAGGGGCCGCCGCGCAACATCGTATTGGTTGCTGTCACACTTCTTCGATTGATGGTTTCTGCCGACTGTCTTCAATTCCCTCGAGTCCTGCTGCCTCTTCTGGAGAATTCGCTACACCTCTGGCACGTTTTACCAGGCCTCTACGAGGACAACTACATCTGCCTTTAAGACTGCATGCTGCAACTATCAGGTAGGCGCCCTGCATTGTACCAATTAGGTAACTCTGGTGCCTAACTTAATGTGCGATTTTATATTTTATTGTGCGTCAGTGCTTATAAACGTTGCGTACGTCCGCTAGGACTTATGATCTGTCTCAGTTAATGTTTACCAGGGGCTTTACTCCTGGCGTCCGTTTTATGTCACTTGTCTTGGATAATATTGTGTTTTTTTGTGTCTTTGTAACTAGCCCTTAAGATATATTTTGGTTTGGTGGGGCCCCCTTTTCATATTCACGTAGGATATCTTATTACTAAATGTAAACTCACCTCCGGGTGTTTGTGTTAATGTACCGATTTGTGTAAACTGTCAGTTGTTCCTTTAAATAATAAACCTGTTAAAGTCAGTTCATTCTTTTTATGAATCTTGAAACCCCTTCTGGGTCATTAACTAATCCAGTGTGGCAAAGGCCAAGTGTAATTAATTTTGTGAAGTTAAAGCATGCTCTTTTGATTAAGCGAGCCCCGAGATTTGGGCCATTTAGTGTTCTTTTGTTATTCTTTAGTGACGGTGGCCTTGAAGGTAAGTGATTTAACGACAAGGTCACCCGGCTACTCGGAGGAGGCTTGGTAAACAACAGTCTGAGGTGTTCAGCAACGTACTTGGAGGACTTCTACATAGGCTACGTGTATTGTTCTTGGTTCTAGACACGTTAGCCACCCCTAATCAGAACCAAGTGGCGCTCAGGCATTTCCTTTTCTGTTAAGCAATCCATCAGGGTAAGTGCCGCCGGTTTTTCTTTGAGCTTTCGAACCACGCCTTCCCGACTGAGTTAAGTGCGAGTAACCGGAGCAACAAAATCTGCTCCAGCACATTAAGATCTGTGTTCTTTTTAGTAAAGCCGGCGAACCCTGTAGTTTGTACCCGTTTTTGAACAATCAATACGACCTATGTCGATCTGATGAATTAATACCGTAACATCTTGCTGCAGTTTACAAACGGACAAAGCGGTTTAAAAAAGTGAGAGATATGGTAGATAACCATGCAAATCTTTTACAAGTCTAAAAAATTATATATTGAATGACGCAAATTGACTTTGATCGTGCTGAAATTTGCACTGAATGTAGTTTTTCTCTTCATTATATTACCACAAAGCGGTTCTATGAGCCTTCTTTACTCGTAAGCCAGGTAGGTTGCTAGTCTTGCCCGTCGAAAATGAAGGGTTAACGACTACCGCAGGTGTTAGCGTGATAGCCAGGGAACGTACTATTTTTAAAATCCCTAAAGTTTCCGAGAATCAAACCCTGCTCAAAATAAAGAATATTTCATAGCATTTAATATATAAAAATAATTGCAGATGCTATTGTAACTGCCTGTTCTTTAAACTATTATTTATATGAAATATCCTTCACGTATTTTGAGCAGTATAGTTGCCGATGTCCCTATGTTGCCATATAATTTCAGGAAAGTATTCTACAAACTTAATTGTCAGTCCTAATATGTTGCAAACTTAGTCTTTATGAAGTTCCAGGTATTTTAGAGTTCTTGTAAATGCTAGTGTTATTCTAATTAATAAAAACTTAACATCTTATAATTTATTTCACCTGATTTGCAAAACGTCAAATTCCACGTCGCTGTATGCGAGAAAACCCTATAGTTGCTGTGTTTGTGGATACAAATTAATGCAGAAAAATTATTTATATACGAGCCCAAAATCACATGAGTTTGCCCTAATGCATTTTCTGACTTATGTTTTACAAACGTTGACACAGAAGTTGCATCAAATCCACATTTTTATATATAGTTGTAAACTAAAATAACATCTTGGGCAATTGTGCAGTACTGATAACTATTTGTTGTCCGTTTTTGTCAGTTCGTACATTTACTGTACAAATATTACGTGTTTTCAGTTAATAATGTGGTTACCCTTAGAATTTTATTCAATATTGTCTTTCAGTTTATTATAAACAACATTTTTGGCATTTAGTTCAACAATGGCTCGCGGTAAAGCTTTATCAGAAGATCTGCGTAAAAGTATTGTTAATTTATCAATATCAGACAGATCTGCGTGCTGTATTTAGTTTTACTTCATTATACTGTAACAAATATTGTTAAATTGCATAAACCAATAGCATCTGCTGCTCCAAAATAGCATTGCCCAAGAAAGTCTTCGATTATTGCGGCTGAGCTTTGGATTTTGCTCCGTATAGTAAAAACCAGTTGTAGTAACAACTGCAGTGCTTTAAATCTTTTGTGGAACGAAGCTAGAGGAAAACAATATTTTAAAAGTACTTGCTTTCAGCTAGTGATGGGCATAACCGGACAATTTTTATAACCGAATTATTTGCATTCGAATCATATTAATAACCAATTGATTATTTGAATAATCATTCCAATCAATTTTGGCTCTCGATTCGTTTCGATTAAGTCAGCCGGTTGGCGGTTCACCGTTGTCTGCCTCGGCATCGTAACTTGCAGATAGCAGAGGAACTCAGTTAATCGTTAATTATAATAATTGTATAAATGATTTTTATTTGATTTCTAAGGAGTTTAAACCATTGAGAATAGCTATATCAATACTAATCATAAAGAAATTATAAATATGCAAATACAAAGTATCTATTGAATCTATTTTTAGTTCCTAAAATTCTCTATTAGTCACCCTTCCCTTTTCGCTTGCACATCATACCGGTATATTTTAGAATCCATTATTTATCTACGTTCAGCCTTCGCGGTTCTAAGGACGCACGCTTCGGCAAATCTCATACTCAGCAGAACGTTATCTTTAATAGGAACGGCCCCATAAATTTAACTCTTCGACTGGGAGTCTCAAATGTCTTAATAACATCAACAAGCAGCCGCGAGCCTCACTTGGGTCAATCAAGTACATACGTAGAAAAGGTTATATGAGTTATGAATGCCGTATTATTTACAGAATTTCGATCACTTGCAGGTCGTTGAGACGCGGCACGTAGTACGTATCAGGATGAGGTTATTTTTCATCCGAATACTTGGAACGAAAACCGAGTTACACAGGTTATTTCAATAACCGGATAACCGGTTATTTTTGATTCGAATAAGCCCATCACTACTTTCAGCCTTAAAAACAATTGGTTTTAATTTTTTCAAAGGTAATTCAATTACTTACATATTGTTTCAATTTAAGTTCACAGTTATGAAACTTTTTTTTACTCTTAGGCAAGGGAAAAGCCTTTGCTAACAAAGAAACAAAAAATCATTAGTTTGGGCAAAATGTAACAAAAACTTAACGAAAGAGCATTGGACCAAGGTAATTTGGAGCAATGAAGCTAGATTTGAGCTTTGCATGACAAACTCTCAAAGCAGCGTAAACTGAAGAAAATCTGAAGCATATCAAATGGACTACCTATATGAAAAAGAGCGAAGCATCCTGTTTCTATAATAGTGTGGCGATGCATGTCTGGGACAGGTATTGGTATGCTTTACTTTGCAGAAGTTTTTTTTAAATCGAATAAAAAACTAAAAAAAAACACAAAAATTGGCGTCACGTTTTGGTAGGTATGGTTGGCGGCAGGTAAGTAAACGACAAAATTTAAACTTATTTTGATTTTACATGGTCTTTAAAGTTCAAGAAGACTACAGCACAGACTAGACAAATGTTTAATAAACAAAAGTAACATTTTATACCTACTGCCTACTCGTATTACTCACAGAACAGCAAAGCGTATGCATCCGTCTATGCGAGCACAACACCCCCGCCCCACCTCCACTGTTGGAAGTTGTTTTAGCACTTCGGTTCTGGTTATCGACTGACGAACTCACGGGCAGGAAAAATTGTGTATATCTTCCACAATCTAAAACTAATGATAGAGAGAGCATCATCAAAGGAAAATCGTCATGAACTCTCTGAATCTGACAAGACTGTTGCTGAGCCCAGCTCTGAGACAACCAGAGAACAGGAGCCATCTGCTGGACCCAGCTCTGAAACTGTCAAGGTGATCGACGAATCAAGTTACGTTAGCGATACATCAGACAGTGACAAGGGCGACTTAAACTGCATGGATACTGACTCTGAGTAAGTTGAGGAGTCAGCCATGTCTGTTAGGGAGTAATTTCTTCGTTATTATAATTTCTATATCAACTTTAGCTATGAAATATAATGCATTATTTTTCTTTAAAAATATTTGTGTTTTTTTTTGTTATTATAAATTCTAAAATTCACTTTACCTATGAAATGTATTATTTTTATTTAGAAATATCTGTTTTTTGTTTTTCCAAAGAATATTAGGTACTTGTTGTTATTCACGACACTTTAATTCTGAAAAAAAGTATTTAAAAAAACCACACCGCTTCGGTTTTTTTTTAAACAAACGGTTTTTTTTTGTTGCATCACTATGGACATATATTGTAATAGTATGATGTTTACAGCAATTCTGGTTGCATTGCTAATATACTAAAATGAAAACAAAATTCAAATAGGTCCAGAATTGGTATTCTATTTATTGCAACAATAAGTTACTATTAAACATTGGTAAATACATAAGAAATGGTTACCAATAACTGTAATTTGATTAACAGAGGTTAGTATTTGAATAAAACAGTATCGGCAGGGCTGCGTTCAGCTTATTTTTCAATATTTGTGCTCGTTATGGCAAATGCATCTAGTTATGATGACTAACAGATTAAATATTGTAATGTCAAGACAAGATTACGGTTTTGCTTAAATACAAAGGTGTTTCGGGGCGTTACAAAAGTTTTATGCAGCGTTTAGTGTTAATATCATGATGCCAACAATCGGTAACGGTAAGGGTTAAGACCATTTGGAAGGCTATTTGAGAACTGAACAAGACTATTACAGTGCTAATCAACTTGTGAACCAGTGTTTTATAATACTAAAAGTTAAAAGCACCAAAGTGAGGTTATAGTGCTTCAAAATGACATTTACGTAAAAATAATTTAGTTATTAAGGAGCAACATTGTAAAAATTTACTTGAAAACAATTGTTGCTATGATACCTAGATGCTCAATTATTATTGTGTATTAGGGAAGCCAAAACCAGAAGCTGTTTTTAATACTGCCTCCCAAGTTTTGATTGATTTTTAATATTAAAAGTTATTTGTGCCAGTTGTTGTTTTTTATTCAATCTCCAGTGTGCAGAGTCCATTTGTGCATATATTTCACAAAGTTATAAAGTGCCATCCCAGAGAAAATTGAATTGAAAGCGTTGTCTATTTGTGTTTGACTTTGGAGGTATTTTTCGGCAAGTTTTAAAGCGGAAACGGTATTCAGCGTGTAGCGTGGCCCTTGCTTGTAGGTTATTAAAAGACAGCAGGAGCAGAAAGCATTCCAGAAGGAAATTACGAGGGTAGTGTCCCTTAGAAGTGTAATCCAGGTACGAGGTCCATTTTTGAAGGCCGATAGAAAAAGCCAGGAAGCCCTGAGAGGTTTCAGCAACGTGCAACAGCTGGGGCAGACATCGTTTGTTGTCCAGAGCAAGCAGGAGCCGCCAGGAACGTTCCAGAAGAAATTCACAGCAATGGTGTCACCAAATTGTGCAGAATTTGGCCATCAAACAATTGCCAGTTGAGCGTCCCCTGTGACGTAAAAGGAAACCAAAACAGGTCAGCTAAACTATTTGATTCATTAAATTGCATTGCTATTACCTACCTGACGTGAAATTATTGATTGTTGGTCGATTTGCGTTCAATTGTGCTGAATTTTGTGTGTTTGATCAGCTCTGCCATAACGTCAACATTTGAGGTTAACTCTTATCGTTTAAAAATGAGCATTTGCCATACAAGAATAATACTGTGTGTTACAACCCAATCCTTTTGATATCAGAGTTCTCAAAAGCTGGCCGGCGCATTAATTTGAATTTGTTGCCAATAAATAAATTATAGGAGGCAACATACCATTTGTTATTGTATTTAATTAAACAATCAGAATTTTTAGTAAACCCGAGAATAAGCAAAATTCATATATTAAAAACTTGTGTAGTAATAATTATTGTAATATTCCATTTTATTTATTTAATATTATAACAAACTTATCGCCATACAAATTGGGACCACAGTAAAATATACTGTGTTGGGACATTCTATTATTATTACAATATTTCAGCAAGATGGGGCCCTATGCCATACTGCTAAACTGATGAAGTCTTGGACAGAAGAAAATAGTACTAAACTACTCGATTGGACTTGTAATAATGGTCCTGATTTGTCCTCGATCGACATGCTGTGAAAAAAAATTAAAAACAACTCAAAATCCGCCCTCTTTGAAACTTTCTGAAATTAAAAAATAGGCTAGCGGAAATATGGAATTCCTTCACACCACAAGACTGGCAAAACCTTGTAGATAATATTCCAACATGTATACGTGCCGTTTTAAAGAAAAAAAGCAATGTTACACAATGGTGTTTAGGTTAAACCAATATAGTAGTTCGCCCACAAAAGTTCAGTCCTGTCTTTTTCTGTTATCTGTCAATTTTCTATGCTGTATTTTCATTCGAAAACATGTAAAATTAATTGTATTTTATCATAATGAAATAACTTAGTATTGTCGTTTATTTTGGAGTTATATTATGTAAATGTAAAAAAATGCAAGTGGACAAACTGATATGATTTTGGGGTCCTATACACTGTGTCCCCGGATGGGGTACTGCACTCTCATAAACCTCAGTTTTGATTGTGCAAAAAAAACGCATTCTTGATAAAAAAGTGTTGCTTGCCTTGGGAAGGTCACAAACAGTACTAGTCAAAATTATGATAAAATGTACAAGGTGATCTGAAAATTAGAAAATGTTAAATCGATCTTAAGCAAAGTACCCTTATTTTTAATTTTTGTGATAATTTTATGTAACAAATTTGTATCAAAACTGAAGAAACTCTTAAATACACTTTTCATTCTCCCCTCTACGAAAGTGCCACTTTCGATTTTGATAAGGCAATTGAAAGCAAAAGTAAAACATTCTAAGTGATGGGTTGCTAGGTATGAAAAACTTTCGTGCCCTGGACTACAAAAAGTAAAAATGTCAACTTGATTAATATTTATTTTGAAGGAAAATTAAATGTAAAATTACAATTATTGTATGTTCCAGAAAGATTTAAAGGTAAACGTTGATTGAACTTAAGGTGGGTTGGTTACGGTGTTTGTTAGAAATTACACACACGAATAACTACACCACCTTTAATATTCTCTATTTAACGCAACGGATTACAGACATAAAATTAAATGTGCGGATTAGCTTTTTATATTACTACAAGTGCAGAGCGAATAGGTCTGTTTAATCAGGCATACGTATGGGCGGTTGTGGATCTGACACTTGGCCCGTGGAAACATTCAAAGCAAATGTTCCACTAAGTATGAGATTGATATCAAACGCATCGAGGATTTGACTCTTTGCGTGTCTGTTTAACCAAAGTGGTTTAACAGGCGAAGACCTGATATGCAATGATCCTCTTCAACCCCATCGCTCTGGTTTATATACCCATGTTACACAATTTACACAATATACAAAAAGGATTTTCTATTCTAGTGACAACAATGGTATTGTATCTATTGGGCAAAAGGGTCGACACACTTTCACTAGCGCGCACAAGGGTTGGAGTTTTATGATGCACCCACTGGACATTCACTTTCGATTTTTGAAGCTGCAGTTTTACTGCCGTATTGTTCGTCCACTTTCGCTTCTTATTTAGGAAAGTGTTCGTCAGATTTGAGCATTCCTTTTCGCTTTTGTTTGCAGGAACTCGTGGACGTTTACAGAGTTTCTCTCTTTTGTATTCCGTCGTACAAATCACTTTTTGACATTAGTCGTTTTTACCCCTTTAGCTCGAAAGTTTTCAAATGGCACTTAAGCTAACTGCTCGCACTTCAAGAATTTTTATTGCACGCACTGTTTAATTTTATGGGCGAGTTTCCTTTCTTTGGAATTCTTACGCTAACTGTTGACAACGAGTTATTGCGATTTATGGCTTCACTACATGACCCCCTTACCAGTGGTTAAGCCACGAGATTATGCTGCCCGGAAGTAATCCGGGAAATGTACTCGCCGTCCACTTCTGGTGGTTGTCGTCTGCTTGTTTGTATCGGCGTCTTTGTGCGCCGCGGTGCTGCTTGCAGCTTGCTCCTGCTCTGGCTCAGCTGCAAGATAGGCGGGTTTGAGCCTATCTATCGTGGTCGTCACTGGCTTGCCGCGGATTTCGACGCTGAAGGTTTTTGCTGCTCTGGAAATCACACGGAATGGTCCATTGTAAACAGCTTGCAGGGGCTTGCGCGTCGCATCGTTTCTGACGAACACATGTGTGGAAGTCGCGAGATCCTTGAAGACGAATGCTTTGCGCTGGCCATGATGCTGAGCTGCAGTCGGGCGTACCTTGTCAAAATGCTCTCTGAGCTGGTTTACGAAATCGGCTGCATGTACGTCTTTCGTAGCAGTAAAAAATTCCCCTGGTAGTCGAATGTTTTCGCCGTAGACCATCTCGGCTGAGGTAGCGTTGAGGTCTTCCTTGATGGCTGTGCGAATGCCCAAGAGAACTGCTGGCAGGTGCTCTGTCCATTTGGTGTCTGTGTGGCACTCAATTGCGGCTTTTAGCTGGCGGTGAAATCTTTCTATCATGCCGTTAGCTGCCGGATGGTATGCTGTCGTGTGCATGTGCTGCGATCCCAAAAGGTTGGCTAATTCCTTGAACAGATTGGAGGTGAACTGCCGGCCGCGGTCCGTTGTGATCCGCAGAGGCACTCCAAATCTAGCTATCCAGCTACTGAAGAAGGCTCTGGCCACCGTTTCAGCCGTGATGTCAGGGATTGGTATGGCCTCAGGCCATCGCGAGTAGCGATCGATGCATGTAAGGCAGTACGTATTGCCTAGCGATGAAGGAAGTGGCCCAACAAGGTCGAGATGCACGTGCTCAAACCTGGAGGAGGGCGTGGAGAAGTTTCCCACTGGTGCTGCTACGTGCCTGGTGATCTTCGAGCGCTGACATGGGATGCACGTCTTGCTCCAAAGGCTGCAGTCCTTGCGTATGGAAGGCCATACAAACCTGGAGGAGACGAGCTGCGTCGTGGCTCGAATTCCGGGGTGAGAGAGGTTGTGGAGGGCGTCGAACACCGGGCGTCGGAACTGCTTCGTGACAAAAGGGCGTAGTGTCCCCGTAGTCGAATCGCAGTAGACGTCCGCATCCTGATCTGGGAAGTAGATCTTCTTCAAGTCTAGCACGGCCTCAGGGTGTAGGAATGTCTTCAGCTCGGCATCCGATTCTTGCGCTTTTTCCAGCGCTTTGTAGTTAATTGGGCTGCCTGGAAAAGCTGCTGAACAACCTGCAACAGACACACGTGATAATGTATCCGCGGGAATGTTGTCGCTTCCAGCGACATGACGAATATCCGTCGTGAACTGTCCAATAAAGTCCAGGTGACGGAATTGTCTAGGCGAGGCGCGTTCTGACTTTTGTTGAAACGCGTATATTAATGGCTTGTGGTCGGTGTAGAGCGTGAACTTTCGGCCTTCTACAAAGTAGCGGAAGCGCTTCACAGCCGAATAAGCTGCCAGTAGC
Organism: Agriotes lineatus; assembly: GCA_940337035.1. Lineage (NCBI taxonomy): Eukaryota > Metazoa > Arthropoda > Insecta > Coleoptera > Elateridae > Agriotes > Agriotes lineatus. The sequence goes on along the minus strand of CALNHX010004311.1, from coordinate 113,682 downwards.
TCCCGATCGTAGGCGCTGTATTTCTTCTGGGCAGCGTTTAGCTTTTTGGAGAAAAACGCTAAGGGCTGCCATGCTCCGTCCACATGCTGTTGTAGCACAGCTCCCATGGCGACATCAGATGCATCAACCATTACTGATGTTGGAGCTGCAGGTGCTGGATGTGCCAGGAGGGTAGCGTTTGCTAGTATTGTTTTGGAGCGTGAGAAAGCTTCTTCCGACTCTGGGTTCCATTGGATTTCCGTTTTTGGCTTTACTTTGGGTCCTTGCAGGTGTTTATTCATCGGAGCCAAGACTTCTGCTGCGTTAGGAAGGAACCTTCTGTAGAAGTTCAGCATTCCTAAGAAACGGCGCAGCTCTTTAATTGTCTTGGGCTTGGGCACTTGCTTTATAGCCTCGATGCGGTCTTCTGGGGGTTTAATTCCTTCTTGTGAAATGGAGTACCCAAGGAAGTTGACGCTGGGCTTGCCAAGGTTGCATTTTGCCGAGTTGATCAGTACTCCATACTCGCTGAGCCTGCTGAAGAGTTGGCTGAGGTGCTCCAGGTGCTGTTCCTCTGATGTGGAAGCTACCAGTAGGTCGTCAATGAATGCGTAGCAAAAGTCGAGTCCTCTGGTAACCTCATCTATAAAACGCTGGAACGTCTGGGCAGCATTCTTTAAACCAAAACTCATAAATGGAAATTCGTACATTCCGAATGGAGTTGTAATTGCTGTCTTGCAGATATCGTCGCTGTGGACTGGGATTTGGTTGAAGGCTCTTACCAGATCGATTGTTGAGAAGATCTTGCAACCAAAAAGATTGTGCGCGAAATCCTCGATGTGTGGCACAGGATAGCAATCAGCCAGAGTTCTCGCGTTTAGCGCTCTATAATCTCCGCAAGGACGCCATCCATTGTCTTTCTTGGGCGCTAGATGAAGGGCTGCAGACCAATTACTTTTGGATGGGCGAGCTATTCCTTGATCGAGCATAAACTGGAACTCTTTCTTAGCTGCATGTAACCTATCCGGTGGGAGTCTTCTAGGCCTGCACGTGACAGGAGGTCCAGCTGACGTAATTATTCGATGTGTAGTGGCATGTTTTATTTTCTTAGGCAGAACTGACGGACGCGCGATGTCCGGGAACTTCGCTAGAAGCTTATGGAAAGCCGAGTCGCCGGAAATTGTTTTTATTTGTGGCGATACACACTCCCGCACTACACCGATTGCTTTCAGCTGGGTTACATTGTCTATTAGGCGCTTGTTTCTAATATCAACAAGTAAACCGAAGTGGCTGAGAAAGTCTGCGCCAATTATCGGCTTGTCGATGTCTGCGACGACAAATTTCCACGAAAATGTTCGCCTCAGCTTAAAATCTAAATTTAACACTATATGTCCATATGTACTAATTACCGAGTTGTTTACCGCGCTAAGTTCGTACTCGGTACGCGCACGCGGTCCTTTTATAAATGTTCTCGGCAATACACACAAATCCGCCCCTGTGTCAATAAGAAAAAGCCATTTAGTTGACATATCCGTTAGAAATAGGCGGCGATTATTAGACAAGGAGTCATGTGCCGCGTTTACGAACTCCCCTGATCGTTTTTTTGGTAGTGGCACGGCTGAGTGCATTTCGTTGCATTGTCTTTAAATCGGCGGTGGTACCAACAGATTCGCGACGAAGATTGCGACCTGGAACGGTACCGTTGTGTGCTGTTGCTTCGCGGCTGTTTTTCCCGGCTCATCCGTGCTACTTGCTGGGATAATTCAGCAATTTGCTTGCACAGTTGATTGATTTTTTCGTCGTCGCCGCGAGAAGCAGTGGATGCCACCTGGAACGTCCTGGGGGTGATTTCGGCAATTTTGTCTGCCAAAGTGGACACGGCTTGGAGGTTGCTGCTTGATTGCGTCATCAGGATAGCTTGCATGCTATCTGGAAGTCGCCCGATCCATAATGTGCGTATGAAGTTCTCTGGTACCTCGCCGTCTGCTAAATTCGTGAGATGCCTCAAAAATTGGGACGGTGTGCGATCGCCTATTTCCTCGTGCTCTAGAAGTTGTTTTATCTTCTGCTCGCGAGAAGTGGATAGGCGCTTAATTAGAGCCTGTTTGAGCGTCTCGTACATGTCTTGACGTGGCGGGTTGGTGAGAATGTCTTCGACTTCTTGCGCGTATTTATTGTCTAGATTAGCACTTACGTAATAATATTTGGTGGTATCTCGCGTAATGTTGTTGAGGGCAAACTGTCCTTCTAGTTGTACGAACCACAGTGCAGGTTTTGTTGGCCAAAATGGAGGTACTCTGATGTTAGTCCTGTCGACTGAACTGGTTGTTGATTCGCTGTTGGTAGTGACAGATATGTTGCCTTCTGTTTCCATCGTGAAATGTCGTAGCGGACTTCACTTAATTTTAATTCACTGTTTACCGATTACCCGGTCGCGAACGCGAGTTTTTAATCGTCTAATTTATGCTGTTTTTGCGTAGTTCGTAGTCGAGAATCACCAATTTAGGATGAATTCGAGGTACATAACACTGAGGACTGATTTGTTTATTTTACGATGTTCTTAGTCCGGGGTCACCAATAAGGTGGGTTTACCCGGCGAAAACACTGCTGATATTCGTTATCAGGGGTCACCAATAAGGTGGGTTGGTTACGGTGTTTGTTAGAAATTACACACACGAATAACTACACCACCTTTAATATTCTCTATTTAACGCAACGGATTACAGACATAAATTTAAATGTGCGGATTAGCTTTTTATATTACTACAAGTGCAGAGCGAATAGGTCTGTTTAATCAGGCATACGTATGGGCGGTTGTGGATCTGACACTTGGCCCGTGGAAACATTCAAAGCAAATGTTCCACTAAGTATGAGATTGATATCAAACGCATCGAGGATTTGACTCTTTGCGTGTCTGTTTAACCAAAGTGGTTTAACAGGCGAAGACCTGATATGCAATGATCCTCTTCAACCCCATCGCTCTGGTTTATATACCCATGTTACACAATTTACACAATATACAAAAAGGATTTTCTATTCTAGTGACAACAATGGTATTGTATCTATTGGGCAAAAGGGTCGACACACTTTCACTAGCGCGCACAAGGGTTGGAGTTTTATGATGCACCCACTGGACATTCACTTTCGATTTTTGAAGCTGCAGTTTTACTGCCGTATTGTTCGTCCACTTTCGCTTCTTATTTAGGAAAGTGTTCGTCAGATTTGAGCATTCCCCCATCGCTCTGGTTTATATACCCATGTTACACAATTTACACAATATACAAAAAGGATTTTCTATTCTAGTGACAACAATGGTATTGTATCTATTGGGCAAAAGGGTCGACACACTTTCACTAGCGCGCACAAGGGTTGGAGTTTTATGATGCACCCACTGGACATTCACTTTCGATTTTTGAAGCTGCAGTTTTACTGCCGTATTGTTCGTCCACTTTCGCTTCTTATTTAGGAAAGTGTTCGTCAGATTTGAGCATTCCTTTTCGCTTTTGTTTGCAGGAACTCGTGGACGTTTACAGAGTTTCTCTCTTTTGTATTCCGTCGTACAAATCACTTTTTGACATTAGTCGTTTTTACCCCTTTAGCTCGAAAGTTTTCAAATGGCACTTAAGCTAACTGCTCGCACTTCAAGAATTTTTATTGCACGCACTGTTTAATTTTATGGGCGAGTTTCCTTTCTTTGGAATTCTTACGCTAACTGTTGACAACGAGTTATTGCGATTTATGGCTTCACTACAAACTCTTGGCCAAATGCAACGTCACTAGAAATATTTACTTCTTTGTCGATTTGCATGACATGAGTTTCTGTTTCTTGATTTTCGTTTTGCTGAATCTGTATCGATTTTTCGGGCATGATTTTATTAGCAACTTCTATTTTATGGCTCATGGAGTCTGCTATATATTCTTCCGGCCACCGCTGACGACTTCCACCCCCATGTCTTTTCATATCCAAAATGTCCACGTCCGGGGCATTGGCTAATAATGTAGAAGACGTTCTGCGAAACGAGTGGCCGGCGTATTGATTTGGGTTTGGGATTTTAAGAAATTTGGCTATTTCACAGGGAATTTTTGAAATTGTATGTTTTCCAACTACCTAATTTACACATCTGCCACGCTCATACCGATAAAAGAAGCGTTCATCTTGAGTTTTTTTATGGCTGGAGTTGCATATAACGATCAACAAATGCTACCCAATCTTCTGTGACTACAAATCTTCTTTGCACATTGTTTTTTGTAGTGAGAATCTGGACCAACATAACACAATTTTTATATTCCACATCCTTCACTTACAGCTCGTCAGTTCGGCATGCCCCACCTACCCCAAAAATAGCTATCACTTTTTTCAACAAACATATTTCATCTGGAGCTTCTAACAAAAACTTTGAAATGTCATCCTTTGTAAATACTTGAGACTTTCGAGGCTGATTCCCATCATTTCGTCTTTTTATAAATGCTTTTAAGCGGTTAAATTTCGATATGTCCTGGTTTTTATTTATAGAAATAGTAAATTTCAGCATGGAGTATTCTGACCATAATGTAGCAGGCGATAATGTTTTTGATTTTTCTAGGAAAAATGCCAATAACACATCTTCAGTTATTGTGGAAACATCATTCGTTGCACACCATTTCATGAAACTTTCGTAAGCTTGATTGTACCGACCTTTGGATTTGTGCGGCAGCAAACTTCTGCACGCAATATTTGCAGCTTCTTTAATAAAATTCATGTTATTTTATGACAGAGTATTCAATGATATTTGACAAATGTCATAAAATAATGCTTTTGTATTGTTACCAAAGTAACGTTAACGACAAGCCACCTGTTATACTAATTTTATTATAATCACAAAGTCATTGTATTTTATTAAATATCGAGGGGAGAATGAAAAGTTTAATACATTACACGCTGCGTAAGCTCTTTCAGGTGCTCGGAGTTTTTAAACAGCCTCGGCTAAGCTTACGCTTTGCCTCGGCCATTCAAAAACTCCTCACACCTAAAAGTAAGCTTTCACAGCTTGTAATGTAAATAACTATAGTACTCGTACTTAATAGTAGTTTATTTATCTAGAACGAAACGTGACATTTTAAAGGACGAGAAAGTTGTTTTCCGCCAATCGTACTAGAACTGTCACATTATTGAGAAAAATTTGTTGAGCAAAGTCAAACATTCCATTACATCAGACGTTGCTAGGTAATTTATACAATAAAACTGTACAGGAATAATTCAAACATTCCATTACATCAGCCGTTGCTAGGTAATTTACAATACAACTGTACAGGAATAATATTCCCGGTCGCATATACGTAATCTGCAGACGCATAAGGTATTATGACAACTGTTCGGCTACAATCGGTAATTGATTAATATGGAGCCAATGAAAGTTTATGTCAAGTGCAGACACAGGGGCATTAGACGTCTGCAGTTTACTCAGTGGTTTCGCTTTGACATGCTATATCTTGTTTTCCGCGCAGGTAGTCAAAGAACTAGTTGTTAGTTCGTGAAAAGACTATTTAAAGTGCCGGCTAAAATTACTATAAATTGCTTAAATATGGAAAGTATGCTCCCACAAGGCTACGAGTAAAAATTTGTAAACGACACAACTGTTAGATTAAATCTAACTAATAAGAGGTAGTTGAGGTTAGCTTCGCATGTTTATATTTCGACCAACCAAAGTTTACAGACCGAAAAAATGCCGGTAGATATACAAATACAAGCTGTATCTAACCAAATTTAGTGCTTACAAAATGTAATTTTTCGAAAACAGTAAAAAAAGGTGACATTTTCATTTTGTTTTCAATGTGTGAAGCGATTCATTTTCTTACACACAATACAGACACACACAACAGGACGCAAAATACTTTTACTTTCTAAAACGTCCAGTTGTTGAAGTCCGAAGTCCCTTTCGACCAAATTTTGAGTTACAAGGATCACTATGCAAAAAATAACGTAAACAACACATATGAAAGCAACTTGTTTTACTCATTTGCAAATTCGTGAAAAACAGTATGACTTTCATAACTAGTTGTACAATATACTATTGGGTTCTAAATACAAAAATAACTATTTATTGAACCAGTGTCTTAAGTGAATTATTTTTAACATCAATGTTAAGAGTGAGTCCAAGATAGCGTGCATTCTTACATGAGAGTGCAGAAAGTAAGTACTTTCTGCACTGTCGTAGGAGTAGCATATTATTATACTAGTTTAATAAGAGGGCCTATTGTAGCACGAGTGGGTTTGGGGCACGACGTGAGTAACGAGGAGTGCTCCGATAGAACGAGAGCTGCAATAATTTTGTTTCTATTTTGCGTTTAGAATAACTCCATTCTAGCAACCAAATGACGTCATTTAAGTGTTAGAATGAGTCGCTATAAAATGACGTCATTTGGGTACTAGAATGGAGTTATTCTAAACGCAAAATAGAAAACATTTTTATTTTTATTTATAAAATGGTATAAAGCGGCACAATAGAAAAAATAGTATAAAACACTCGTTGCAGAAGGTCCTTTAAGCTCTCATTTGTTCCTCAACTCGCCGCTATGCGGCTCGTTTCGGAATTTCAAATTCGTGCTTGAATAGATGCCTTCTGCAACTTGTATTTTAATATACTATTATTAAACGAGGATAATACACTAATGTTATTTACTTTCCACAAAAATAATCGAAAACTTTTAATTATGACATTTCATAAATATGAAAATCTCTAGTTGGCTGAAACAAGGTAGGCCGTTTCAATGTTTTTGATATGAAAATAACAATACAAAAACTGTGCTTTGATATACTCCATTATAGCACTGTTTTCGATGTTATAATAACCACATTGTGACATTACCATACGTAAATAGTATATTTTTCGTCAAAAGATAAAAGTATAGTTTCTTTTCGGGGGATGAAGATTTGATCACGAGCAGTGTCATGGTAAATTTACGAACGAAAAATTTTATCGCAAGAAGTAAATGTTATTTTTTCCACAAATATAAAAATAATTAAATTTACATTATGTATTGCAAAAACTATAAATGAATATTTAGAGTATGACCGTTTTATTTATTCATTTCCATAGCAACGCGCACTTTCATCTGTAGAGTGAAATAAAGAGCTACTTTATAAACGCAAAACTATCTAATAAAGCACTATTTTATAACTCAGTCTAACATAAAGTAATTTTTACCTTCGTAAAACTACCACTCTGGCAAAAAAAATCACTTTTTGTACAACTGTCATTAAAAACGACATTTTTGTTCTAGGTAACTAGACTTATATACGTCAAAATTAAATATTATGAGAGAGCACCACTAATAAGGCTTTCTGAATTCTAATCAAATGTCAAAACTTACACGATTATTTTAAAAAATGTTTACCACGGCTTGCTATATTATACTCAAATTAATAAAAGTTACATTTAGTTCATAAAAATAATTTTGCTGATTTTTAGTGACAGTTGTACAATAGTATATTGTACAACTAATTATGAAAATCATACTTTTTTCACGAATTTGCAGTTTTATTAACCATGGCGAAGTCCGAATGTATCAAGCAAATAAGTAAAAAAAGTTGTCTTCATACGTGTTGTACACATCATTTTTTTTGCATAGTGATCTCTGGTAACTCAAAATTTGGCCGAAAAGCAGTCATATTACAAACATGCAGTAACGCGAGAAAATTCCTATTTCAAAATTAAATAATAGAAGCTAATTAGACCTGACCAAAACTTCGTTTAATCGGAATAAACCGAACATTTCAAGAAAAAAAAAACACAGTAATAATAATAGTCTCTATTTATCAACTCAAGATACAATAAATAAGAAAAAATAGTGGTCACGGTGCTTGCGTAAAGTGCAGACGTATTATAATTCAACACGTCTGCAGTTTACTTCTGTTTTGATTGGCTGTACGACTTCGGAATAAACGATGTGATGGGTTATACCTTATGCGTCTGCAGATTACGTATATGCTTCCCGGTCTAGGCAGGGAATATTCGAGTACTATTTCTTATTTTTTTTTAATTACTCTTATCGATCGGCGCAAAAATAGTATGTGTATCTTGGACAAAAAGCAACATTCCCACACTCCTGTGTTGTTGGGCTCGGCATTCGTCTCGCCCAACAATATTCACAGTCGTCTGGGAATGTTACACTTTTCGTCCTACTATTACGGTCGAGGCGTCAGCCGAGGACGGAATTACTTACAAGGACCTTTAAAAACACTTTTCGTTCGCGGTGAATACAACGGTTTATGTCATACTGCAAGTTTAACGAATTTTAAATAAAAAGTTCTAAATCATTTTAAATTTCATTTCAACAACTGACGTACATATAATTTTAAAGTACTAGGACTTTAATGTTTCATTTTTTTGTAACATAAATAATCCGAAAAATGTCATTATTGACATCAGTATGAAATAAATAGTTTTTGTTTGATATATTGTAATTTAATTATGGTGGATATTTTAAGCAAAGTTTCTGTTCGAAAAGTTTAGTAACAACTTCGCTTTAATGCAGTGCCACCAAACACACAAAAACCCTGAGTAGGAGAGGCTAACGATAGCTCTGTTTCGCAATTACACTTTCCTAGAAAAATTATAAATATTAGAAAACTCGAGAAATTTTAAATTATTCTCAAATTCATCGACATTTTTACATACAGCAGTGCTTAAGTTACTAAACCACTACTTATGAAATAAATTCACGGAAGTAATAGTAAATAAAGCTGTGAGATTTCGCCTTTATCTGTTTTAATTTGTGCCTCGGATTTAACTCTAGCCGGAGAAAATGTTCACCAGCTCGAGATATAAAGTAGATCAATAATAACACCAACAAATGATTTAAAATAAATATAATTTGTCTATGTACATCAAAATTAATAAAATGAACTGTATATTATATACAATACTAAATCGTCCATAAAGGGCTGCGCGGAGTGCTGGACAGATCTGCAACCCAGAGCGCACCAAAGTATTACAGGACCTTCGGATCTGCTCCAATAGGACGCGCGTCGCTTCCTCCGGCGATGGTATAAAGTAGGCCTAATCGTCTCCTCGAAGTTGCCGCACGTCGATTCTGCTGGAGCTGGTAGTAGGCCTTATGCGGCGGTGATGATAAGAGTTTGTTTGCAATAATGGCCGCTGCGAAATTCTTGAGTTAAAAGTGTTATTTCGTCGTTTACCTAAGCGCGGCTAAAGGTTTGTGAGCAGCCAGGTAGTTCGTAAATTTGTCCGGGCCTCGGTGAGAATTTGCCGGCTCCGCGCCGTTTGAACTGGCGATGCGGTCGCGAGCCCCGGAATTCCAGTAAAACGTTGGCCTCGAATGATGGGTTATAGTGACGTAGGGATCCTCTCCAGCATTCTTCCAGGACGCTCCTTGGTTGGCGGCGAGGGTTTTTGCAGGTACGCTCCTAATCCGCTGATCTTCAAGTGTAGCAATTAGGACGACAGAAGCGGCGCCAGCGACCTCGAATTGCTTTAAATTTAACAGAATTAATTTCGTTACTATGCGGGTTATCGGAATTCGATTGACGGAAGCCCTCTTGATTTATAAGATCGCGGACTAGATAATGTCGGTGGATAGGTTCCGGTGAATATTATGATTTGCTAGATCGTCCTCAAAGACTGACAGTAAACGCTACCAGTACTTTAAGGTCGCTTATAAATGAATTTGCATTACTTAGACAGTCAACTCTACCAGTGTAAAACGAATTCACTACAAGGCAAGGCGGGAGAGGATTCGGATGGGATCTCGGATAATAATTTCTTCGGGAGCTACCAGATGCTCCTTTTATAGCGCCGCACGGCCCCTCTTCGGCGTATCAGCTCCCTTCCCTGTAGGTGGGAGTAAACATTCCTACGTGTCTTTTGACGGGCTCGCGCATCGGTTGCCGCTCTCGGTTATCGCTTTTCGATGAATTTAAATACGTGAGCAAACGTTACACATGCCCCATCGTTCGGAGGAAATCGCTCCTTTGTGGGCATCTTCTCCTAGGGGGTTCTACTAGACCTTGACGACTTCCTGGTGTGTCTGCGGGATAGACTCTGGAAGCTGCGGTTTTAACCTCCCAGGATAGCGAGTGTCGCTTCGGTTTAGAGGAAATGGAAGATATAACAAATAAATGATTTCTTTTTACTTGCGGTTTATTATTCGCGAAACAGCAGTTCCATCTCGCGGGCTGCTTCCCTTTGTATTCGGATGGATTTCCCGGCGGGCAATTTGATTCGAATGCTGCGATGTTTTTCCCTCCGCCTCGTCTTGCGCGCCGACGGCGGTTTGGGCTCGGCAGCTTCTGGGTGCTGGTATACTAGGCGTGGTAATTCTATGGGCACCGGCTCGGGTTCAACAACTTCCTGGTGCTGGAATAACAGCTGCGGTAGCTCTGCAGGTGCCAGCTCGGGTTCGGGAAGTTCGAGCTGCTGGAGTTCGCTCAAAATCTCGGCGAGTGCGCCCCTTTCGGAAAGGGGCGCTAGGGCTTCCTTCACGGGCACTTGGGGATGAGCTCTGGGTTTTATTTCTGGTGAGATTCTAGGTAGCTCCCACCACGGGCCGCACTCTGCTAAGAGCGCTCTCGTCATGGGGGACGGCGTCTTCGGCGTAGTCGGTATTCCCGTGGGGATGTAAGGCCATAGGGGCTCGACGTCGATCTCCACCGTCGGGGTTCTCTATGGGGGCGCTGTTTCCGTTCTTGGCGGATATTTGCCAAAAAGCTGCTCAAATCTCATGGACAGATCCAATGGAGATGTCTGTGGGCTTAATTCCGGGCTAGGGCTCACCTGGGGTCTTTCAAGGGACCTAGTGGAGTCCGACTGTGTGCTGTCTTTTCTTTCCGGCTTCGCTGGTAAAGGAGACAGCGTTTCAGGTATGGGGCTCCACTGGGGCAAAGGTGACCATCGGGCACTTGTCGGGGATGCTGGGCGGATATATGCGTGAGGATTCCACGGACGTATCCTCAGCTGGCCTTTACGCCGCTTCTTTATTTGGAAGGGCCACGGTCGCACATCACTTTTGGTTCTGTAACTCGGAAAATGGTAACAGAGTTGTAGATAAGCCCTTATATAGGCACAACTCTGCTACCACCCCTTCTATGGGATTGCAGGTAGATAAGGTCGTGTTGTTCGGACCTTCTCACATCTGGACCCAGTAAAATTCTAGAAAATATTTTGTAACAGGTGCGGGTGGAAATTTTTTCAAAACACATTCTAACAGATGTGTTGGAAACTTCTAGAATGCCTTTTTAATATCTTTGACGTGGGCGCGTCCGATTTCCCTACCGGTATGGGGATCGGTGAACTCCACGACCACGGGGGAGATGACCTTCTTAATCACATATGGTCCAACGTATTTGGCGGTTAGCTTCGCCGATATGCCTTGGGCGGCGTCGGAGAGGGTTCGGTCCCTCTTATACTCCTGGTGCCCCACCTGGGGACGGAACTCGCGTCTTCGCAAGTTATAATGGTGGCTTTGATTCGCGAACGCCTTCGCAAGGTTATTACGCACCACCTCCATTATGTCTTCCAGCTTTCGGAGTTGGTCCCTATATAACGCCGGAAGTGGTACTTCCTCATCAGGGTTGAACTCGGGATCGGTCGCTTTCCTCAAGGAGCGCGGCGGAAGCATCTCGCGTCCTAAGAGCTGGTGTGAAACCAGTGGATTCGTGTTTTGAGATGTTGAACATCACCTCCGGTAGCCAAGCGTCCCATTGATTCTGTTTTCCCCTAGCTTGTTTGCCCTCTCTACAGGGTTCGACTGGGGTGTGTATGGTGGAGTCAGCCTATGTAGGATGCCATACTCGGTAGCCAAAGCTTTGAAAAGCTTACTTATGTATTGAGGGCCGTTGTCCGAAATTATCATCGTTTGGGTCCCAAACCTATATATTATTTTCTCCCTCAGGGCTTTAGTTACGGCATTGGCAGAGGCGGATCGCAGCGGATGTACTTCTATCCACTTCGTGAAGCGGTCCTGGAAAACGAGTAGCCACGCATTGCTCTTCGCGGACCTGGTGAGGGGGCCGATCAAGTCTGTGCTGATGACCTCCCAGGGGCCCTTGACTCTCGACCAAAACATTTTCCCGGCGGTCTGCTACTGGCGATGTTTATACTGTTGGCAAACGGGACATGAACGTACGTACTTGCTTATATCCTTTTGCATTCTGGGCCAGTAATACAGCTTTTGGGTTTTAGCCGTAGTTTTGGTGATCCCCAGATGTCCGGCGGCGGCCTCGTCGTGACATTCTTGGAGCACTTGGCGACGTTGGGGCGTAGGCACACAGAGCTTCCATTCTGTTGTAAACCTTCGGCCAGATCGTCACTTACGTTGGGGAAACTTCGGTATAAGTTTCCATTTTCTGTTTTCCAGGTATCGAAAGCGTCGGGGTTGTTATTTATTAGGCGCTTTATCTTCCGAATCCACGGGCAGGGGGTTACTGGTTCTGGTGCGGCCATGGGAGAGAGGCCGCTGTCATAATGTCCTGGAGTCCTTGACAACGCGTCAGCCATGTGATTAAGCTCCTTTTGGATATTCGACTTCGAAGTCGTATTGCTGGAGCTCCAAAGCCCAGCGAACCAGTCGGGCCGAAGGATTCAGTAAGTTTCGCAGTCACTTCAGGCTTCTATGGTCGGTTATCACTTGCAATCGGTATCCCTCGAGATAACCTTTGTACTTTTTTATCGCAAAGAGTACCGCCAGGCACTCTAGTTCGGTGGCTGAATACCTGGTCTCGGCATCCGTGAGGGAGCGACTGGCGTACGCGATTACGCGCTCTTGGCTTTCTAACACCTGGGTGAGGACTGCTCCTAAGCCGGTGCTGCTGGCGTCTGTCTGGAGGTGAAAAGGGACGGAAAAGTCGGGGCAAGCAAGAACAGGGGCCGAAGCCAGGGCCTTCCTCAGTCCGTCCAGAGCTTCTTGCTGCGCCTCTGTCCATTGAAATTTAACCTGTTTTCAGAGAAGTTTGTTGAGAGGGGCGGCTATTCCGGCGAAATTCGGGATAAACTTCCTGTACCAGGAGGCCATGCCGAGGAATCGTCGGATCGCTTTCGGAGTTTGTGGAACCTCCATTGTTAAGATAGCCTCCACCTTCTCGGGGTCAGTTTGGATGCCTTCTTTGTTCATCACGTGGCCTAGATATTTCAGCTCGCCGAGTGAAGGCCGAAGGGTAGGACTTTGAATTGAAACAACCTACGTCCGGGGACTGTAAACGCCGATATGGGGCGGCTTTCCATGGCAAGCGGAATCTGCCAATACTTATGCTTCAGGTCTAATAAGAACGCGGGCGTAATAATGTCTGTGGATAGGTCCCGGTGAATATTATGATTCGCTAGATTGTCCTCAAAGACTGACAGTAAACGCTACCAGTACTTTAAGGTCGCTTATAAATGAATTCGCATTACTTAGACAGTCAACTCTACCAGTGTAAAACGAATTCACTACAAGGCAAGGCGGGAGAGGATTCGGATGGGATCTCGGATAATAATCTCTTCGGGAGCTACCAGATGCTCCTTTTATAGCGCTGCACGGCCTCTCTTCGGCATATCAGCTTCCTTCCCTGTAGGTGGGAGTAAACACTCCTACGTGTCTTTTGACGGGCTCGCGCATCGGCTTCCGCTCTCGGTTATCGCTTTTCAATGCGACGTTGAGATGTAACGACTTGATAAGGCGACGATTTGAATTCTGAATACATTTTATGTATCCTTTGAATTTAAATATGTGAGCAAACGTTACAAAGCAGCCGATAATGCAATACATATTTATATAATAATAAATATTGCAACAGTAAGTACTAAAAGATTATGCTAAATAAATATTGTATTAGATTGCCTAATCATCGATTACCATAAACGATAATGCGAAATACTATGACATTTTTTTACAAGGCAAAAACAGATTGTGGTCACAAGCGAAAAAAAAACAATACTGAAATTTGAAAAAATAGGTATTTACATTTGACGTTCCCGTATTGACAGTGAAAATTAATTTTTTATAATTTATTTCGTTGTTAAGCTATATTTTCTACACCTTTTTTTTCCTATATTTAAAACATGGTCAAACTGATTTCTTTACACATTTTCCACGATGTACTTTCGTTTTTTGCAAAATTTCTAAATCAAAATAGTCGAGAACGATTTTCGTGAGAGTCTTCCTTCAGTTTCTTTGCTTATGAGATGTTAAAAAAGTACCTGGAAAAAGTAAGGATGAAAGAATTACCTGCATTAAGTTTTTCAATGACAATTCTGAGAAATAATATTGCTATTTTTTGCATTACCTGTTGCAGCATACTTCTTACAAACTTTCTTTATCAGAGAGGTTGATTTCCCAGTTTCTGCAGCTGCTAATTCTTTATCTTGTTCTACCGGAAATATCCACGTTTCTAAAGACTTCTGTTCAACAAAAAACTATAACATTTGCAGTTATACTTCTTGCTTTTCAATGCACGAGTTTTCATTCTCTACAGCATTGTAAATCTAAATTATTGTAAAGTAAACACTGTCTTCTTCATAAAATTAACATATATTTTACATGCGCTACATGTTTCGGCTTATATATTAAACCATCTTCAGGCTAAAATATAAAGCTTAGAAAAATACTGGGGAAAAAACCAAAGAGCAAACACCTCACCTAATGTCAAAAGCGGACAGTCATAAATAAACAAACAATTAAAATTAAAACAGACACAAGACAACGTGACCGACATGTTAAATGAATCACCTCATTGTGAGAATGGACCAGATCCTGAATTGTAAATCTATGTAATACGGAATTTAGTATTACATACATATATGATAAAAACATATTATTAACACATGCTAATAACTGCAATTTATGGTAAAAATTTTTAAATAATTAATACTTGGTTGTTCGCGGCGGTTACTAATAGCAACTGCCGCTAAGGAAACTTCTGGAAGGTTACACAAAAACTTAATGTTTTTGATTACAATACATATGCAATGCAGTTGCACAAAAGATTCTGTGTATACACGAGTTACATGCACCTTCTTATCAAGAACACAACCTCACACTAATAAGGAAAGTCCCAGTACATTGTTATCTATTTGCCACATTGCGAATTATGTAAAACGTTAGATTTATTCTTTGCTAGTTTGTAACGGAGTTAACACGATTTTTGCTTTATATCTGTAATTACGCAATAAAGTTTATTTTTAAAAAGCTGTTTTTCCTATTGAATCATTTAACTTTCGCATTCTGTAGGATAGTGCGCGGTTGTGGAAAATCTCTTTCGCATAGTGTCGTAAAAATATAGACTTTTTCGCGACTTTGAAGTTTCAACCCCTTCAGCGTAGATCCTGACGACATCGGGAACAGCAAAGGATCGAAAAAGGAACACGAAGGTCTACAAACGAAGTAGGTGCCAAATTCCTTTTTGCCTGTCCCAGGCCCTGTGTTTAAGGACTTTGGGGAAGATAAAGTAGTGTACAGTCTATTGTAGAAAATTTAGGATTTAAGGATATTTTTGAATAACATTTTTATTTAAAATATTACAATTAACGATAAAATAACATTTATGATTGAAATTGACGTGCTTCTGGATCAGTTAAATAACCTTACGTTTCAAGAAAGTTCTTACATTGTTGAAATTGAGGCAGGTTATTCTAATAGTGAGAATAATATAGAATTAAATATGACGAGTACTAATCAAACTAAGCAACCGGTTCAAATAAGCTGGAATCTTTTTAAGTCGAAAATAGATATTATTAAACCGTTTGATGGTGATAGCGATACTTTGAATAAATTTAAAACTCGTTGCGAAAGTTTAATTGCAAGTTATAGTAAATTTAAAAACCCAGAGCTTGACCAACACATTTTCAAATGCATCCAAGAAAAGTTAATTGGTAGAGCAGAAGCAATGTTAGGTAATAGAGTAGAATTGAATACCTAGTTGAGTTTAAGAGACTTTAGTGCAGTGTTTTTCGGATAGTAGGGATTTGAATTGCTTAATGCAGGAATTAACCAGAAATAGCCGTATAAAGGTGTACCTTTACTAAATTTCGGTAGCCATCTCCAATTACTAAGAAGCAACGTTGCACAAAGAACAAGCAACGATGTTAAACTTAGTGAATCATTTCAGGTTGCACAAATATTTTAAAAAATAATATGCATTTAAAAGAGCCATCTTCTTTAGAAGACGTCATGGCATATGTTAATGAATTTGAGATTTTTTTAAGACTTTACAGTAGTTTAAATTATAACAGTAAACATTTTTCAAAATTAATTTTGGCAGTAATAGAAATGTGTATCGAACAAACAGTCAAAACAATGTTTCATATTTTCAACCGAATGGGTTTCAATCGCACTTTAATGACCTTCAAAATTTGCAAAACCAAAATTTCTCAGTAAAGTCAATATGGTCCAATCAGCCTATAAATATTCAACCCAACATATTCTTTGTGTTGCATGCTGTGTTTCAGTTTAAGCAATCTGTAGTATCGTCGCCCGATTGGCGACTGGTGTATGATTGGTGTAAAGCGGATCCTGGACGAATTTATGAGCGTCAAGGTAGGTTCGAATGATCCAGCTGCCGTTTCCAGGGAGCCCCAAGGCTACACACCTACTCCACCCTGTTTGGCTTTCGGGTTTCTGTCAGACGTGGGCTTAATTCTGAAATCCGTGGTGCCCTATTATTTTGCAACACCCTGTATATGTCGTCACGCTTGTCTCTACGTCGCCCCATTCATAGAACCACGCCCATCTCCTTGAGCGTATTCAACCGTGGCTATTAACAATGGTACACTGTTGTCTAGTAAAAACGTTTTCATCGAGTTTATCATATGGTAAGGTGCTCCAGCTTGCATGAATACATTTCTACCAAAACCAATTTTACGGTTGTGGGAACAATCTGTTCTCTGAAACCGTTTTGTATTACGCTTGGTTTCTTCGGGAACATATAAGCGTCCCATACACATTGTCTTTATTATGTTCCATACCATAAGTAGTGGGCCATACATAGCGTTTCACGGGAATTTGCTAAAACGCATCCCGGCGACTGTAAGAACAGATTACTTTATTTTTAATGCATGCGTCTACACAAGTACGTTATATCAGTTCCCTCCAATTTTTGACCGGAACTGACCTCAGCATGATGCAGTTGAGCGGGGAAAACGTGGACGGCAAATGTTACCAAAATCCATTGTATCATATTGAGAGAGCCACACCTAGCAGATTCACAGCAGCGTTCGACAAGTTCAGAAGTTCATTTTCCATAGCAAATTTGTTTTACGGACCAATTATGTTTGATACTGACTGCGTTCTGCTTAAGACATGATTTCTGGTAATGGCTGTTCACCTTCACCAGCTCTATCGACACAATATTTATCATCTGAACATTCCTATCAATCCAATAATTAAAAATATGTGTACGTAAGCTCAAATATTAACTTTAGATGTTTTGTAGATATTTTTTAGAAATGCTTATTATTTTTGAGTTATTTTTATGTATTTTATTAATAAATATCATGTTATAATTAGTCTTACATTAATATTCTTTGTATTGTACCTACCTACTTTTATTTTAAATTATAAAAATTAATTGAACTAAAAATAGAGTTACCTTATTGTCACTTATAATACCATGAGTAGTCAAAGTTATGTGAACTATTTTTGCGGTGGTATCACGGATGTTCATTGCGCGTAAAGAAACGTCAGATTCTGGATTTTCATTGGTCATTTTTTGACATATGACAGGTGAATTGAATAGTCACGGTTATTCTGTCTATCCTCAGGAGTAATTGGATTACGCCATCATGTATATTGCTTTGTTAAAAGACTCCGTACATTCTCCAAAAGCTCATCAAATGATGGTATACTCATGCGAAAATATTTAAAACACTTTTCTAGATATTCTTAGTTTCTCATAAAAATTAGTAAAGAAACTTCCGTTTGATTTTGAAATTAAAAATTGCGTTCTTATTGAAACACCCTTTATGAATTAGCGATAGATATAATTGTTTGGGCAAGCTGGGATTTACGTGTTTTTTATTTATTTTTAGGAGATCCAGCGTAATTTCTGGTATTTTATTTAACCTTGGAGGTTTTACCTCTTTTACAGGTTTGTGCAGTTGGTGTTCTGTAAGACCGAGTGTCGTCATTGTAGTTGTCTTGTACTTTCTTGTTGGTATCAACTAGAAAAAGTATTATCCTTGAAGAGAGTTATAACAGGATGTGTGAGATGTGCATGCAATCGTATTCGGTAGGTAAATCGTTTTGATGTTTTATGATTACGGTTTAGAGGTGAACCCAGTATCTTTTCTGTGCGGGCTCATTTAACAATCTAACAGCTTCCGCTACACACACTACTGACTACATCAATAATTGTTTTATCCATAACAATAGTTTGAGCTGTGGCTCTTGACACTGAATGCTACGAAGTAAAATTCTCAACTAATCGTATTAAAATATGACTACTAAGCGTTTTAGCGGCAATTGTGTGGTTTGAGAGACCTGTACGGTGAAACGGCATGCGTTTTTGCGGGTCCCGCTAAAACGTAATGTATGGCCCAACACTAACAGACACTGGATGTTTTATAGTTTTGATTACAATGTATGAATTACAACTATTAATTGTTTTCCTTCTAATAGACTTGAGAGTTATCTTGCAAGATTTTATACCTGCAATAATAAAATTAATTAAGAATAAGTTCACATCCTGGTGTAGTCCGGCCACCAAATGAAAGACTCAAAAATATCGTATTCAGGTTTTTCTCGATGGAATTTGTTTCCTCAGGTAGTCTTTTCCACATATCTTACTGATGACAAACTGTCACCCGTGAGCAACTGAAGATATCGTGAATATGAGTATTTGAATATTAAAGGTTTAAACCGGCGCGGCATTTAGAATTGAAAAACTGTTTAAAAAGGCCAATTTAGTTTTTTTGATATATAAAAAATATTTTATTCTGGAAATAAATTTAAAGAAAATCAAATGGTGAAACATCGGTTTATAGTGTAAACACTATAGAAAACGCAGATTCTGGACTAGACCGCTAACTTTAAGGCGCGAACTGATTATTGCCTCATATCGAATACGATTGCATGCACATCTCACACATCCTGTTATAACTCTTTCCAAAGATAATAATTTTTCTAGTCGATACCAACATACATACATTGACGAAAATTATTTAAAAAGATATTTTTGTCAGCTACACCGAAAAATTGCATGTTCAACACATTGGAAAATTCCATGCTCACGTAAAACTTTTACATTCGCTGGAAAACTCTCACGTTTCTTAACTTGTAGAACAATCTACTATTAATTCACTAGCGATTTAAGAAGAAAATTAACTCGCTAGCATATATACATTATAAACAGTTACTTATGGTTGCTATTATAGAGATAATAATAATAATACTGCCAGTTTAAAATGTATTATGTATGTATGTATAATCGATAATCTCGTTTTACCTTGCGGTGTAGAGGCTGGTGTTTTATGTGCTTGCATCTGGCGGGACAATGCTCAACTTGTCCCGGATTCGAGATACAAAGTTGGAGCGCGCCTTTTTATGCTTGCACAGCACCCATTGTGTGAGGTGTTTGTGTGTGTTATGTTGACGTTGTTAGTCTATCTCTTAGGTCTGTGGTTCTGAGTAGAGCACAGTTAACCCGGGAGTGGTCGCTCTATGGTCGATTCAACCGCACATTTTAAAAAATTGCTGTAGCTTTCTAATGCAGCTCCTTTGCGACTTGAACTTTTAAAATTTCTCCTAAAATGCAGTTTTGCTATTTTTAGTGACATTTCAGCACATTTAAAAAAACATTAAAACCGTTTTTTTTTTGTTAATGCGGTTGATTCGACCGGGGCGCGACCTCTAACGTAACTCAATTATTTTTTCATTTATCTGGTATTATAAATTAATGCTACGCTGTAAAATCGTTTATTATGCTTTCCTAATAAAGTGCAAGAGAAATGCTATAGTTATTAACGATATAAGGCCGTTAGTAGGCATCTAACAAACGAGAATAAATTTGTGGCCGATGCCGTCAGGCCGATGCTAATGAATTTATCCGAGCCATGGCCATGGCTGTTATGAGAAACTTTTCAGTTAGGTTGACAGTTCTGTTATTAACAAATAACAAGTAGGATTTTTATTAATTTACACACATTCTGTTAAAAAAACTAACTGCGGTTGAACCGACTGGGGTGCGACCACTAACGGAAGTTTAGGACGCGCGACTACACCCGGGTTAATTTGGTGCCCAACTGTGAATGGTCTCACCGAGCCCGGTTCAAATCGCAAGGCTGCGGAAAATGCCGGCCCTCGCGGGATTCGAACCGAGGACTTGCTTAATGCAAGGCAAGCTCTTACCCATCTGCGCTACTCGGCTTCTTGTGTTTAAAATGACAAAGAAATAATAATTAATCGAGTTATTTAACAATATCAGTAACTGGAGACTTGAGTTACCGCATTTATATTTTTATGACGCTCAACGCCTCAACGGCTTAAACCTGAAAAGAAACACAGATTGCAGGCAGCTGAAAATTGTTTCTCTTTTTTGACTGCGTTACAACAACGTCGTATTAATTAGGACGCCTTCCAGAGGCGAGCGTTTCCTTTCCAGAGACTTTCCATTTGAATATATATTTTTTGGAACTTTTCCTTACTGCCGATCTCTAGCGTGCTTTTAAAGCTTTCTTTAGTGCAACAAAAGTTATTAAATTCGTCCTACATTTTTAAATGCGGCATATGCCGCGGGTTTCAGCTAGTATCTATCGCTAATTCATAAAGGGTGTTTCAATAAGAACGCAATTTTTATTTTCAAAATCAAACGTAAGTTTTTTTGACGGATTGCTGATATTTTTATTGAATTTTAAAGTAGACACGTTGCGATTTATTATGGAAGAAAATATCCTTCAAATCCTCTCGCGACTCTGGACGCAGACCCTTGTTCTTTTGATGAAGTTATATATGACGTTTTCTTAGAGTTGCGGCTCTATCTCATTAATTATGCGTTGGATATCGGCATTGAGCTCAGGAATTGTTCAAGGGTTATTCGCATAAATCTGAGATTTCAAAAAACCCAAAGAAAAAAGTCGCACGGCATCAAATCGCAACGATCTTGGTGGTCAACTCCCCTTGGCGTTTCAGGAAACAATGCGGTCCAAAAATCGTTTTCCCAATAAATCAATTATTTCATGCGCAGTGTGACCTGTTGCGTCGTCCTGCTGAAACCACATACTTCCACTCGAGGCCACGAGAACTCCGTTATTACGTGCAGTAACGTTCGCAGATTTTCAGCGACACTCATATTCACAGTCGTAATGTTTTCTCGAGACCGGCCGGAACGACAAAGCACAGGAGATGTCCTTAACTGATCTTATGTTTTCAAATTTAGTACTCAATCTTTGAACAGTAGACAGATTTGGTGCACTTTCACGACTGAAAATTGCACGAACTTTGCTAACGCTTTTAGCGTAAATTTTTGTAATCGGTTTTCACAATAAGGCGTTGTTCTTTGGTGTAGCGCTCCATAACTAAAAATCGAAACAATCATAGATGACAAATATCAAATTTTTAGGGTTGCGACTTTTACAGAAAAAAAATCGTGCGAAATTTAAAAATTGCGTTTCTTACTGAAACACCCTTTAGATACGATGATCATCAGTTGATTTTTACGAATGTTTTTAAATGTGATACAGGCACTGGGTATGCAGTAAGTTACGCAGAAACTACGATTCAACGTTCTCTTCCCAATTTCGTCAGCGTATTTACTTCCGAATCTTTTGCCATCCTATCAGCACTTCGGCTTTGCGTAGAAAGCAATCACTCTTCATTTGCCATTTGCACAGATTCGTTTTCTGTGCTTGAAGCCTTAAACAATCAATTTACAATTGAACCAGTGATAATACGTATTAAACGTTTGTGCACCAAAGTATTAAAATGTAATAAAAAATTAATGTTGGTATGGATACCACGCCACACTGGCATAGCTGGCAATAAAAGTGTAGACTTCGCCGCAAAAGATGCTGCTGCTGGAATTACCTCCACAATCGATCCATCATGCACTATAAAGGACATGCGGTTACCCGTTAAAAAGTTAATATTTGTAAATTTTGTAGCAGCTGTACCGCGTACCTCAAAATTTTGCTACCAACAGTAGGTCTTTTTAACTACCCCAAACAAATAGCACGAAAAGACCAGGTTGCGTTAACGAGGATTCGAACGGGACATACATGCCTGACCTCAAGATATTTATTGTTAAGAAAAAAATCGGCCGATGTGTAAACTGTAAACCACATCTTATTAGAATGTGATAAATATAGGCGGGTTAGAGAATTCAACGAAGAACAGCCACTTGACACCATAAACAGCGTCCAAAATTTAAATTTTTTGAAGAAAATTGAATTAATTGAATTAATTTATAGAAAAAATAACATATGAGATACGCAGACACAGAAGGGCCAATAGCCACAGAAGCTGATCATCTTAACAAAAAAGAAAAAAGAAAAAGAAAGCTATAGAAAAATTATCCAAACGCACTAATCTTCAGTGGAATCATCAAGATCATAATCGTCATCCTGGTTGTCATCCTGATCTTTATCCTGGTATTCACCCTCGTTTTCATCATTACCTTCTTCAACTTCAGCAGCATGTGTTAAGTCATTATAACAACCATTCGTACTGCATAAGCAAAACATTGTGTAAGGCAAATCCGCACTTTTGCAGCCACATCTTATAGTCCTGCATGGAGCGTTGCTTTTACAAGAGCATTTAATTAGTTCCAGAGTGTCAGGAGGTGCAACTTCTGTGTTCTCCGGCAAAGTTATGGGCATTAAGCATCTTGAATTTTCATCCTTATTGAAGCCGTAAAGTAGTGGATAAAGATTTTTAACTATTTAATGTTTTGATAACTTGACTCTTTGCAATGCCATAATACATATAGCAATTGTATAACATCCGCTAATAGCATATACCGGGTGTCCGTTCCCAAAGTCGAACATAGGCGGTTAACATTGTATTGAACGTTTTTGCCAATTCCTGCTCGCCAATTCAACTTACAGGGAAGGTAATGGTATCAATGGAAAGATAAAACTATTACGCATCAAATGATACCAATAATAATATTCAAGATGCGATTTTTATTTTAAAATACTAATTTAAAACTTGAGCATTTTTAAATATGCCATGCTCTGCTTTTCAAGTTCGATAGCATTTGTCAAAAAAATTGGTAATTAGTTGGCGTAAATCAGATATTTTCCGTCAACGTCTGTTAAAATTATCTACAGAAAAATGAATCAGTTTAATGAATAACGAGTGAATGCACTAACGTTAATTGCCTATGTTTGACTTTGAGAATGGACACCCGGTATAAGCTGCTAGAATGTCAGTTAGTATGTCCTTATGTTTCATAGCTAATGCTCTAATGTCTATTACTGAACGACCATGGACTGGTGATTCCACCAAAACCGAAGTAGATATTTTCTTCAAGTTATAATAGTACAGAAGTAGCAAGAAAACATTAGTGTCATCTGATATGACAATTACCTGTTTATGTTATCAGCATCTTCCTGGATTGCTTGTTGAACAAGGATCGTGTCAGCTTCCTCATGTGTTGTTCTTAGGTCTGGCCTTCGTTTTATTTCACCACAATGAAGCTCACACGGTTCTGCGTCTCCACCTGTTCAGACTAATTTGTGTTTGTACGCATACTCGGCATTGTATGTGATATCATTGACGATGCTGCAGCATATGAGATTTTTTAACTGCGTCTTGTTTTCGGTTGCACTCATAACAACCTTGTAAGAAGGCAGTGGTGTTGTAAGTGTAAGTTTGTAAATTTTGCTGGCTACTGTCGCTCTCCTTGCTTTACTGCAATCTTTGGTGCTATACTGCTATAGCTATACTGATCTTTGTTTCTTACTATTCCCGCAACCTCGTGTTTTATTTGTTTTGCTATTTTAGTTACAGCTGAATTTATATCATCGTCGTCATGGCCAGGACTTAGTCTTAAAAGTCAATGCTGCCTTGTTGGTAAAAGTTATAATATTAGCTTATCGTGGTGAAGAGAGCAGGAGCACTATGAGATCATTGCATTGGTCTTTGAGCGCTTTTATCATTTTTGATCGGTTAAGTTTACATCCTCCACTATCAGTATAAAGTTTGTGTAGTTCTACAGAGTTTCAGGTGCGTTCTTTATCTGCCAAACGCGCACTTACAGTTTCAATAAATGAGATATCAGTTACTCTATTTTGAAAATTCTGCTGCATATGAGCCTATGAATCTATTCCGACAGTCAAGATGGTATTTGCATCCGCTGCATGTAAGTCGCTAACACTACCAATCAATAGGACTCTAACTTTCGAAGCCTACCTGTCATTTCTTGCCGCGCAAGTGTCAAGAATAACGGTCTTTACTAATGTTCGCGATATTCTTTACAGCACTTTATAATAGTTTGTATGCGCTGAGTACCAGCCACTGTAAGTTCTTCATTGCGATTGCTACAAGCAAATTTCCACTCAAAATAGCATTTGCCTTCCATTTTTCACTTAATGTTTTTACTGTGCCAAAATGAAATAACAGCAATCAAAAATCAAAAAAATTCCTTTTATATTTGCATATTTTCTGGTAATTTACATATCTGATTATAATATGAAAGCTCAAAGGTGACGAAGTGTCATCATGCATTTTCTTGTAGTTAATCCTTAAAACATATTCATAAATCAAAAAATCTTAATACAACATTTTTGACTTAAGCAAAATTTTCCATTTGGTGGCCGGACTATAAGGAACCACCACAATAGCCTGCACGAAGCACTGTGAATCTCTAATCTTCTGATTTCAATCTCTTATTATTAGCACACCTATCATCACCTGTCGCAAAAAAGTGCCAACCTGCGTCAAATAGCTAAGGTACTAAATCGGTAGCCGCTAGAACGAAGATGGACTGATTTTTTGCGATAACCACACTTACCGTGTGGGTCGAACTAGCTCTATTCGGCGCTTTTTAGGTCGTGGATTTTGTGGCTCAGCTGTGCACCCTGCAAGTAGCTTCAAAACACAATATGGGCGCCAGGAATCAAAGTGATTCCGAAAAGAATAACCCAACAACACTTAAATAGGGTTTATTAAATGTAATAATGTGTTAATCATTAAAATAGTGGAGGTAAATGGTTTGTAAAATTGTTTAAATTACATAATAATGTAGCAAAGTTTCACGAAAGGTTTCCACACGCATAACTCGTAGGAACCCCTTTGCGGGTTTTTAATCAATTAAACTTGTCGATTTAATCGAGAGATGTGCACATCGCTGTCAGTTAAAAAACCTTAATTCCAGGTCAACGATAGCCTAAAGCGCGAGTGCGTCTTTTACAACAAATTTGAAATTACAAATCCTGTTATAATTAGGAAATTATTCAAACGTGAATAGATTAATAATGCGGGTAACCCGTCATGCACTGGCGTCGCGTTAAATTCACCACACTAACCTCCTGTAATCAGCAAACTCTTGGAAGGTGGCTTCGGCCGTGAGTTGCCATACGTGGGATTTTCCAAAATCGACAGGATATCTGCAAGTGGTGCTATCGATTTAGATGAAAAGAGGCTTGCATTTATCGCCCGCCGCCGGAGCAAAAGAAAATTGTGGAAAAATATTCTCTTGTAAGATAATTATTGGGACAAAACGCCGGTTACCGATGACTGCAATAAAAGAGATACAAGCGGCTAATTAATATGGGAATAACACAATTTGAAAGTCTATCATACCTGATTTATTTTCAGCTCTCGAAACAAAACGCTTAATTAAGCACAAGGTGGGTCTTTCGTAAATTAGCGAGCAGCTAAGCCGAGTCGCCGAAGGAGAATGCGCTCAAGCCAAGTCGCCAAAGGAGAAGTGATAACACCAGCGCTGCTCTCCAAAGATAGCGAGCGGGAACTGATACAGGTACAAAATGGACGGAACTGGGAAATTGAACAATTCGAAATGCAAACTGATTACAATGCAAATAAAAATATACAGGTTAGGTCTGAAATAATTTGGTAAATTGAGAAAGCAATTAAGCGGAGCGAAAAATGGTTTTACACCTTTCAACCACATTGGTATCATGCTTTCGTTCTGGTATATCCAGATTTCATCTAGACAAATAAAAGTCACTTCTTACTCGCCATCAGCATATTCCAAATATTTTTTAAAGAATTTAAGTTTGCTTGTAAACAAGAATTTTGAACCAATCATGCATTTTATGGAATAATTCTTTTTATATTTGGAACCCATCGATTTCAATAGTTTGTAAAGTTTTGTGTAGCCCCCTGTGTATTCCAAATCCAATCTAGCATGATCTAATAAACTGTGAAGAGTAAAATGCTAATTTTTCTTGTGGTGTTCATAATTTTCAAAAATTTATTATCCAAGTAGTTCTCTCTTGGCTCTGCTGAAAGTTTTTCTACAGTCTGAACATTAGATTTTAAATATTTATAAACAGTATTGATCGAAGTCTAAAAATTAGTCAGGGTTATTGACGATAATACAGTGTATTATTAAGCTTAATTACTTACAGAATATATTTTCCAACTTTTTAAATTATTTCCAAATTACTTATGCCTTTGCACACCTTTTTAATTTTCCAAAGCAGCTTCTAGCGTCAGAAACGACTTTGACTTAAATTAAGCTTTATTTTGACCGACAGAAGTCGCTATCACAAATTACGCGGCCAACAAATAAAGTGCTGCCATATAAATCTAGTGTCTCACCTAGTAGGCCAGTCGATAAGTCTTTTAAAATGGCTGTTAGCAGGAGTAATTCCGGACAAGCTGGAATAAATTTTAATCTGTTCGGTTGGGACTCAGGAAATATATATTAATTTTGCACCCTTTGACAGGCCCGGATTTAACCGCTATGCTTAAAAAAAGGTCTAAATTTTTATATTTTTCCCAATATTAGTGAATATCTCGATTAGTATCAACTTTTGAGCAAAATACGTAGTTGTCAAAATTAAAGAAGAGTAAATTCTCTACAAAAAATGTTCTATACATTTTTGTCATACATTCGCTTGTTTCGAATTCATAGGCGTCGAAATAATTTTTTTTTCGAGCATTTTCTTGTTACTTTCTTTTACAATAAAAGAAGTATTGGATTCACCCCAAAAATTCGAAATTGAGTTTTCAACAGATCTTCACGTTTTAAAGTCCCCTGAACCCAAAAAACATGTTTTTGTTCATTGCTCTGCCTGTGTGTCTCTCTGTCTGTGTGTCTGTTTGTGAGCAGAATATCTCAAAACGAAAAGAGGTATGACGTTTAAACTTCATATATAAGTTTTGTGAACTATCTAGATGCGACAGCAAGATTTTGAAGAAAATCGCATATCCGGAAGTAGGTGTTTACTCTTGTGATTTTTCAGTTTTTTTGGATTTTTTCAGAAACGGCTCTAACGATTTTTTTCAAACTTTACAATTTTATTAAATTTTTAATGTGTATTGATGTGAGCTAGGCAATTTTCCAGTCGAATACCTCTAAAATGGGTTTCTTTTGTTTTCTTTTCCAATTTTTTTTATTAACTCTTATTTTAAATAGAACACCCAGTATATTATTACATTCTTGAATTCAGCTTAAAATTTTAGAGAAAATTTGTCTCTTGAACTAACGCTCTATTGTGTACGGTTTGTGTACAAATTGCAATTTTTGAATTTTTTTTACAAATGCTTGTATGTATGTATGTATGTATAATACTTGCGGTGTAGAAGCTGGTGCTTTATGTGCTTGCACCTGGAGGTACAATGTTCAACTTGCCCCGGATTTGGGATACAAAGTTAAAGATTAAAAATCAAGTTTTGGCTAATAGGCCAGTCGATAAGTCTTTTGAAATTGCCGTCAGCGGGAGTAATTTCGGATGATTCAATTAGGGACAACATTTTATTTCTGCATGCATTTAGTGGCTGCGATACTGTTTCCGCACTATACAGGCAGGGGAAAATGAAATTCGTTAAACTTCTACAGAAAGAGAAAAACTTACAGAAGGCTGTTCAAATTTTCAAAGACCCAAACGCGTCCCCAGAGTAAATAGATAAAGTGGGAGAACAATTTCTTCTTCTTCTGTATGGATCAACACACTGTGTACCATTGAACAGGTATAGATACCAGTGTTTCGTACAATCTATTAATAGAAGTTTACCAAATCTAGCATCATTACCACCAACCAAAGACGCAGCTCGCTTGCACTCGTTCCGTACTTACAACCAAATTCAGCTATGGTATAGAAACGAAAAATCACCTTTAGAGTCGGGATGGAGAAATTCAAAGAATGGATTAATGCCCATTCCCACTGTACCGGGTGGCCAATTAAGAAGGGCACTCGGCCCTATCTCGAAAAGTAATTGTCGTAAAGACTTGGGGTAAAAAAATTTATGACTAAAGCGGCCAAGAGAAAATGCTGGAAATTATTTTTAAGTTTCTAGAATGGCCGCCAGGGGGCGTAATCCCATTCTTGAATTTTAAATCCTGTTTTTTGAGAAATATTCTTATATTACAGATAGCTCAAATAGACACCGTTTTAAATCTGAGATAAATTCGATTCTTTTTTGTTAAATGCTTTTTGCTCTATCTCTTAAGGGAAAGTGGTGGGGGGTGTCCGAACATTTTCGGAAAGAAATGTTAATAACTTCAAAATGGCCGAACGGATTTTGTCAAACTTGGAGTCGTTGAAAAGGGCTTTTCTTAGGCTATCAACGCTGCCTTGCGCGGATTGATTTAGATTTCCTGTGGCGCCGCTAGAGGGCGTTTTGCGACAACACTACAAATAAAATGGATTTTCTCAAAAAAATTAAATGCATCGATATCACTTTTATTGCAACAGAAGATAGCCAAATAAGGGTCTAACACGCTAGTGAAAACCGCATTTCGATATTTCTTTCCTAACCTAAAATATCAGTAAAAAATTAAAACTCGAAATAATGTCGCATATTTGGAAATATTTTCAGTATACCTGCCATTATTAAATCCTAATTATCGTTCTTTTAGCATAATATATATAAATTTACTGTTAAAATACAAACATTAAACATTAAAACATTAAAATGTCAATAATGTCAATAATAATTAATACTCATTCAATATGATTGAATATTGCCTTTCTATCCACACGAAAAACTTTGACAGTTGGATGGCGCCTATCAGGATACTCCATCGCATAGATTTTAACAGAAACAGTTGCGTTTTCATTGTTTTGAAAATAAACACGAAACATATCAAACACTTCTACAGGTGGAAAACGCCTTTTTTACAAAGAAGGCCACCAAAATGCACTATAAATAGCTGCAATCTTAATATGATTGACACTTAAACACCACCATTATAATTGTTGTTATTTTGTTTTCCAAAGCACACTTGCATTTTAAAAATTTTGCATTTCGTGTGGACAGAAGGGCAATATTCAATCATATTGGATGAGTATTAATTATTATTGACATTTTAAATATAATGTTGGTATTTTAACAGTAAATTTATATATATTTTGCTAAAAGAACGATAACTAGGATTTAACAATGGCAGGTATACTGAAAATATTCCCAAGGATGCGACATTATTTCGAGTTTTAATTTCCTTTACTGATATTTTAGGTTAGGAAACAAATATCGAAATTCGGTTTTCACTAGCGTGTTAGACCCTTATTTGGCTATCTTTTGTTGCAATAAAAGTGATATTGTTGCATTTAATTTTTTTGAGAAAATACATTTCATTTGTAGTGTTATCGCAAAACGCCCTCTAGCGGCGCCACAGGAAATCTAAATCAATCCGCTCAAGGCAGCGTTGATAGACTAAGAAAAGCCCTTTTCAACGACTCCAAGTTTGACAAAATCCGTTCAGCCATTTTGAAGTTATTGACATTTCTTTCCGAAAATGTTCGGACACCCCCCACCCCTTTCCCTTAAGAGATAGAGCAAAAAGCATTTAACAAAAAAGAATCGAATTTATCTCAGCTTTAAAACAGTGTCCATTTTAGCTATCTGTAATATAAGAACATTTCTCAAAAAACGGGATTTAAGATTCAAGAATGAGATTACGCCCCCTGGCGGCCATTCTAGAAACTTAAAAATGATTTCCAGCATTTTCTCTTGGCCGCTTTAGTCATAAATTTTTTTACCCCAAGTCTTTACGACAATTAATTTTCGAGATAGGGCCGAGTGCCCTTCTTAATTGGCCACCCGGTACAAGACGCAGCTCCCCAAGAATTACTGAAACTAATTTCTTGTAAATGCGCCAAAGGTTGTAATGTATCTTGTAGCTGTCGCAAAGCAGGTTTTCATTGCTCAGTAATATGTGGTTTCTGTCAGGGCAAATCTTGTTTGAATACTGTGGACGTGATCGAAGTAGACTACGAAGACGACGAAGAGGACTAGCACATCCATCTAGAACAATCAATAGAACATTCCCAAGATTATGAAGCAAATTCGGAACACGAGACAGATATTGTTGAAAGTCAAAGTGATATTGAACAACCACCAACATCAAAAAGGCAAAAAAAATTGATGAGCAGTCAACTTCAAAAGAAACTTGAAGTTAGCAAAGTTGGAATAGTGAATTAGGCCTATTGGGGATACCACTTAAAAAAACTCTCCGAGTACTCTACCTCTAGGTGGTGTGGAAGCGAGTACAAAGTAAGCGACATAATTTCTTTACATGAGTAATAGAAATCGTATATAGTACGAACAAGAATTTTTTGTCTCATCGAACGTCAATAATAATAAAAAAGAAATCTGGTGTGATACACGCACACAACTTCCTTTCATAGTGATTTTATAATTAGCCAAAATTTGATTTCTAATCTTTAACTTTGTATCCAGAATCCCGGACAAGTTGAGCATTGTACCGCCAGATGCAAGCACATAAAGCACATTATACATACATACATAGGTACATACATTCAAGCATTTGTCAAAAATTTTTAAAATTGCAATTTGTACAGAAACCATACAAAATAGAACGTTAGTTCAAGAGACAAATTTTTTCTAAAATTTTAAGCTGAATTCAACAATGTAATAATATACTGGGTGTTCTATTTAAAATAGGAGTTAATAAAAAAAATGGAAAAGAAAACAAAAGAAACCCATTTTAGAAGTATTCGACTGGAAAATTGCCTAGCTCACATCAATACACATTAGAAATTTAATGAAATTGTAAATTTTGAAAAAAATCGTTAGAGGCGTTTTTGAAAAAATCCAAAAAAACTGAAAAATCACAAGAGTAAACACCTACTTCCGGTTATGCGATTTTCTTCAAAAGCTTGCTGTCGCATCTAGATAGTACACAAAACTTATATATGAAGTTTCAACGTCATACCTCTTTTCGTTTTGAGATATTCTGTTCACAAACAGACACACAGACAGACAGACATACAGACAGAGCAATGAACAAAAACATGTTTTTTGGGTTCAGGGCACTTTAAAACGTGAAGATCTGTTAAAAACTCAATTTCGAATTTTTGGGGTGAATCCAATACTTCTTTTATCGTAAAAGAAAGTAACAAGCAAATGCTCGAAAAGAAAATATTTCGACGCCTATGAATTCGAAACAAGCGAATGTATGACAAAAATGTATAGAACATTTTTTGTAGAGAATTTACTCTTCTTTAATTTTGATAACTACGTATTTTGCTCAAAAGTTGATACTAATCGAGATATTCACTAATATTAGGAAAAATATAAAAATTTAGACCTTTTTTTAAGCATAGCGGTCAAATCCGGGCCTGTCAAGGGGTGCAAAATTAATATATATTTTCTGAGTCCCAACAGAACAGATTAAAATTTATTCCAGCTTGTCCGGAATTATTCCCGCTAAAATGCACTTGTCGACTGGCCTATAGTTCCAAAACAACTATACGTATTTTGAGAAATTTTATGTTGTTATTATAGTTGTTAGTACGATTAGAGTGCTTTATAGACCAGGCAAGCTTATCCCACTAGATTTCGTGTCACAGGAACTTTAGCGCCAAGTCGTTGGCTGCGCTGACCGGTAACCGTGTGTTTGTTCTGTCTTCTGTCAACCAAGCAAGACTGGTAACCGTTCGAGTACGCACTGCTCGATCTAGACGAACACTGCACGCTGATTTAAATCTTGTTCATTCCATTACGATGCTAATTATAATTACAGTCTTCATCCAAGTGTGGTTATTTAAATCTATATACAGTGTGTACGTATTGTTCTGTGCTGTCAACTGTATCTGTCAGTTCTATTGAGTTCTGTCACTCGTCACTGTTGTTTGAACTAAGGTACTATTAAAGTTCTCTAGTTTGAACCACGTACGTGTTAGTTAATAGTGTTTTCGTTCCGATTTTTTCTGCATTCTTTTTATTTGTTTAAAAACCAATCTTTTTTAAGACGGATAAAATTAAATGACATGATCGTTGTTTTTCCGACTTACCGTATGCTATTTGGAAAGTAACTAGAATTTGAATTTACCGCCACTTTCAGTAACTCAAAATGGCGGACAAGCTTTCTCGTATAAATATAGTACCTTAAGTACGATGATGACGTCATAGATCACGTGATACTGAAATTTTGTTACAAGGACGATACATAACATTTATGGCATGTAAGTAATCATAATCACATTAAAATCAAAGTAACACATAAAATTGGAAGATTTATGTAATTAGAGTTCTTTAACTTATGTTTACCTGTTTTTCTAATAAATAGAAATTGAAGAATTTTTAGATTTGGAAGATGCACCTGGATTTTTAAATTTACCTCAACGCTTATACAGACTAATAGAATACCTTTATTTTTAAAATTTAATTTTAAAAAGTAGGCTTTTTTTAATTAATTTCGGTGTGCGAAATGCCACTTTTTTTCACTCAGTGAAAAAAGTAACACTTTGCTTTTAATTTAGGAATGAACGATTCTAATTGGACGTTTCCTTAGTTACCAATAGACGTTTCCTTAGTTACCAGAACTGACCAACGCACTTGACTAAAATGAAGGCAAATACAATTCTATACAAAATAGGCTTGGATTTGAATATTTAATGAAATTTTAAAAAATCTTATAGACAACTCGTGTTAGCGTGCTTATTTTTCACGTGTGTGGAATATTCAACTCGGCTGCGCCTCGTTTAATAAGCCTCCACACTTGTGAAAAAAAGTTGCACTTCTAACACTTGTGGTCTAAATAACTATTTTATAACAGCAAAACATTATTATAGGTACTTAGCTGTTATTTGTTCCTTGAATAAAATTTTAGAAATGTATTTACCTGTCTTTTTCAGTTCTCCAGAAATCTTCTCCCAGGCATTATCTCTTATGTTCTGGTTCCGATATTCGTCAAACGTCAAGGGTTTTCTCTCACAGACATGGGTTCTTCGTTACTTCTTCAATTAAGTGCTCTAGGAACATAATTTTCTACACATAAACGACTATCACTTGAAAACAGAATATTGCCGGCAAAATACAAGAACAACGTACTGCCGACTGCAGGTGGAAAGAACCAAAACGGGTCAAAGCGCTTGCCCGTCGTTGGCGACGCTCAAAAATATAGCTTCAAATCATACACCTCAGCGTACCCAGTTCTGTGTAGCCACTTACGTTGCCAATAAAAGAAACTATTTTTCGTACACATAGCGAACAACTACGTTACTTGAACCGCCCGCCATGTTGAATAACTGAGCAGCAACTATATGGTTTTTCTCATATGGAGTTTAGCAAATCAAGCAAAATAAATTAGATTTACATTTTTTTATTAATTATTCAACAACAAACAATGAAACAATTTTTCATTAATTCACAGCTTGTATGAGAGCTCACATGTAAAACTAAATGATCCCTTCATGCTGTCTTGTATTCAGACAGAGCAATTATAATTTGTTTCTCCTGTATGTGTTCTCATATGTTTAACTAAATGACTTTTTTGTGTTGCTTTGTAGCCACAAACAGCAACTATATGGTGTTTCTCCTGTATTTGTCCTTATATGTGTAACTATACTACTTTTTACAGTTGCTTTGTATTCACAAATAGAGCATCTATAAGGAGCTTCTTCTGTATGTGTTCTCATATGTGTAACTAAATGACTTTTTTGTGTTGCTTTGTAACCACAAACAGAGCAGCTATAACGAGTTCCTCCAGTATGTCTGCTCATATGTGCAACTAAACTACTTTTTACAGCTGCATTGTATTCACAAATAGAGCAGCTATAAGGAGTTTCTCTTGTATGTGTCCTCATATGTTTAACTAAATGACCTTTTACAGTTGCATTGTACCCACAAACAGAGCAACTATATGGTGTTTCTCCTGTATGTTTCCTCATATGTGTAACTAAACTACTTTTTTGTGTTGCTTTGTATTCACAAATAGAGCAGCTATAAGGAGTATCTCCTGTATGTGTCCTCATATGTGTAACTAAACTACTTTTTGCAGTTGCTTTGTATTCACAAATAGAGCATCTATAAGGAGCTTCTGCTGTATGTGTTCCCATATGTTTAACTAAATGACCTTTTACAGTTGCATTGTACCCACAAACAGAGCAACTATATGGCTTTTCTCCCGGATGTGTCCTCATATGTGTAATTAAACTACTGTTTTGTGTTGCTTTGTATTCACAAACTGAGCAACTATATGGTGTTTTTCCTGTATGTGTCCTCATATGTGTAACTATACTACTTTTTACAGTTGCTTTGTAGCCACAAACAGAGCAACTATATGGCTTTTCTCCCGGATGTGTCCTCATATGTGTAATTAAACTACTGTTTTGTGTTGCTTTGTATTCACAAATAGAACAGCTATAAAAAGTATCTCCTGTATGTGTTCTCATATGTGTAATTAAACTACTTTTTCTCATTGTTTGGTGTTCACAAACAGAGCATCTATACAGAGTTTCCCCTGCATGTGACGTCATATGTTGAACTAAATTAGTACTTTTAAAGCTTTCTTCATTGATGTATAGATTATAAAAATTTTCATTGTTATTCTCGTGCTGAGATATGCCAGATGCAGTTCCTGTAGAGCTACAAGACTTACTATCCATTGTGTCTTGTTCGATGTTCATTATGTTTATTTAAAGGTCGGAGTTCCTTTTAATGGTATGCGAGTCTACAGAAGTTAAACATCTTCACACCTAGAATGAAAGTAGATTACCATCAATTTATTATACGCTTAGTAATATAGAGTGTACCTATTAGACATAGTAGAGCTAGCTAAATTAACTATTTTTCTATTTGCAATTTGTAATTTAAAATTATTAATAGATTATCTACTAAAACGTATACCCGATTGTGGTTACAAATATGTAGTAAAAGATTTCTCAGTAGTTGTGATAGAAACAGAACACTGTCAAAAAGCTTCGTTTGTAACGTTTCGCTTGTGAATCTAAATTCTAAAGATACTTGAAACGTATTGGGAATTTAATTCGCCGCCTTATCAAACGTTTGCATCTCAAGACCGCGCTAAGAAGCGATAGCGCGGGCCGGTAGCCGATGCGCAGAAAGCCACGTTTGCGCGTAGGAGTGTTTCCCCCGCTATCTAAGTGGGGAGCACGAGCGCTGACCAGGAGCCGCTGAAACGTATAAAAAGGAACACCCGACAGCTCCTAGACAGATTCTATTCCCGAGTCCTCTCCTGAACTCATCCTGATCCACCCGGAGCGATCACTCCCTTGCTTTGGTATGGTTACTGTCTTAGCAAGGGAGGAATCGCCTAAATAAAAGTTCTTGCGGGTTTGGTATGGTTACTGTCTGCCTGCAAGAACACCCCGATAACCTAGAGATCCTTATCAAACCCGTTCCCGAACCGTCATTAATTTAAAGGCCGAAACCGTGGCTACCCGTTCCCGAACCGCTGTTAGTTAAAGGCCGAAACCGCGGAATTTGTAACTAACATTCCTGTAATTCGCTGAACGAAATCACCGCCACCGTCCCGTCCGTGATCATCCGAGTTCCGAGGGCGCATTCCATTTGCGTTCTCGAAAGCCGTATTTCAACTGTATTAACTCGCCCGAATTGTGAGGCACCAGGAAGTCATCAACAGCCCGCCGCCGCCAGGCTGGACGCACAGAGAGATTATGCGATAAGGGACCTGCCTGTAAGTGTCACCGCCAGCATCCCATGAGCGTTCCTGAAGTCCTCCGGAAGAGATCTCCACACTGCCGCAATCCAGTCGAAGCCGCAAATTCGCTTGAACGGCGATTTTCCCGAGAGTCCGACCGCCGCATCGTTTCGAGCCGCGAAAGCCCCCAAATCGTCTGGCGGCCACCGGTCCAGTTTGGCTCACCGAACGCGAACTCCTGCAGTTTCCTACGCCGACAGGTATGTTCTTGAAACGCTATTTCTAATCCAAAGTGTTCGCAGCAGCTAGCCATTGTAAACAAATCTCACCTGGTGCATGCGATCGACGACCTTCACTCCGAAGTCGAGGTGCAGAGCAGCTGAAGCGCGGCCGGCCCACTCCGGGACATTTCCCAGAGGCGTAACGTGCGCTAGGCCGGGGCATTCTACCAGACTGCTCCGCCTCCGCGCAGCAGCCCCACCGGCGTCCAGGAGCAACCCCTGTTGATGCAACTACCCCCTTTGGCAGTAACGCGTAGTGTGCAATATTATTTCTATTTTTCAATGTAAATAGTTAAAGACAGTATATTTTATTTTCATCATTTGTCCTGTGTTATTTATTGATCTATGCATTATTCGAGCAATCTGAACGTATTCTCCGACTTAGAGCATACCCGAGGCAATAAGGCCAATTAAAATATTCCTAATAAAGGCCGGCCGTTACACGTTGTTGAAAGTCATGGTGACCAATTAAGTGAGATGCTGGCTGAATGGTTTGTTTCGTCAAATTTATATGGCACAAACTCATTTCATCATTCATAATCTATAGCTTCCTTTTTACCTTTCGGTGTCGAGGACCATTCATACTCCTCGACATTCTTGCAAAATGCTACAGATAAAAGTTAATCAAGTGGGTGAATTTTTCAGGAGTTAAAATTAACACAAGTATCTCTAAATAACGGCATTGGGCATTTAATAGAACAAAAGATTACCAATAACCTATTTTGCATTTAGCAATACAGGGTGCATCAGAAATACATGTGTTAATTTTAGGCGCAGTAGAGCTGATTTAAAATTAGAAATTACTAGCGTTGCCAGCTGAACTGAACGGCTATAAATGCTGTGAAGATTCATGCCGAGGTAGTGCAGCCGAGTTGTTCAGGTCTTGCACCTATCGCCTGATAACACGGAAGGCCGCAGGATATCACTGGCAACGATCAGTGATATGCGATCCTAGCAATTGCATCCTTCTCGCGGTGGCCCCGTTGAGACTGACCCCGCGGATCTAGACTGGGAAGTCGATAAAGATCCCCCAAACCGAGCTGTCGTGTCGTGGCTAAGGGTCGGCACTTGGGATAACGATGTCGGCAATGGAGAACCTCCGATCATGTCATTGCAGTTACACCATACATGGATATTTCTGCTGTAGGCATGTATTACGGGGGATATCTGTGCTGGTGGTCTTGGCTACACCGCCCGAACCAACAACAGAAAACCTCAATAAAAATCCTAAATCTCACGGCCGGGACCAGGTTCAAGAGATGCATGGCTGTCTAAAAGATCAGCCTTTCTGGTTTCTAAATTTCCTTTTTGAATGTGTTAGGTGACCCGCCCAAAGCAAAGCACCAGCGGGTGTAGGTGCAGGGGCTTATAATATAATAATAATAATAATAAAAGCGATAGGACCGAAGACCCGTCCCAATATAGACCCATTACGTGCCTGCCGACCATGTACAAAATTCTAACGGGGTGCATCGCCAACAAAATCTACCACCATATAGATAGCAATAACATACTGGCCGAGGAACAAAAAGGGTGCATCAGAAACCACTAAGGGTGCAAGGAACAACTTATAATCAATTCTGTTATACTCAAGCAAGCACAAGAAAAACAACGCAATCTACACACAGCCTTTATAAATTACAAAAATGCTTTCGATAGTGTACCCCATTCTTGGCTCTTGGACGTATTGGAAATGTATAGAATTCATCCTATTATCATTAATTTGTTTGCTACTATTAAACAGCAATGGAGAACGAATCTCAGACTATTCACCGAATATCAGTCTATTACCACCGATGAGATATACATCAATAGGGGTATATTCCAGGGTGACACCTTGAGTCCACTATGGTTTTGTCTAACGATGAATCCTTTCTCCACATTACTCAATAGCACAGAATATGGCTTCGCCATCAAAGCCAACAGAGACAACCGCCAGACTATCTCCCATCTTCTGTATATGGATGACATTAAGCAGTATGGTGGAACCTATAAACAGTTGGAGAACCTGATTGGCGTGCCTTACACTTTCTCAAAAGACATTCGTATGGAATTCGGAATGGAAAAATGTAAAGCCTTGAACATCAAAAAAGGCAAAGTCATTAATGGCGAGGTTGCACTCCCAAATGGAGACATAGTTCAGGCTATGAACGAAAGAGAAACTTACAAATATCTTGGTTGTCAACAAGCTAAATTACTTCAAGACAAACAAGGAGAATCAAGGGTGAAGGATCAGTACCTGCAACGAATGCGTGTTCTCCTAAAGATAGAGCTAAATGCAGGCAATTTTATTACAGCAATTAACACCTACGCTGTACCTGTTCTGACCTACAGTTTTGGAGTCTTGAAGTAGACCAACACAGATCTAGAACAACTACAGCGAAGTGAAAATATAAGAAGAACTTGCAAGGTGGAGAATATCAACGAATGGGTTCATGGAAAATAGAAGGAATGGAATGAACATATTAACCGAATGACCGATAACAGGATTGTTAAGATTGCCAGAGATAAGTCGCCGGTAGGAAGACAAAGTGTGGAAAGACCTAGGAAGAGATGGTGTGACAATTTTAACGTACAATAACAGAAAGGCCCAATCGAAGAAGGAACAGGCATTAGCCTATGATAGAGGAATGAAGAAGAAGAAGAAAAAAACCATTTTTTTCTAAACCTCATAATTGCCGAAATACCTAGCCTCAAAGGTAAAAAGTTACGAAAAACTTTTTTTTAAACAATTTGTTCCACTGACGTTTGGCCTACTTTTATTCATCAAACTCATGCAGATATGATCCACAAGAAATTCTATTTCTTCATACATATAGTGAGTGTGACACTACATCGGCCCCATTTAGACATGGAAAATCCAAATTTTGTAGTGTTCTTCAGAAGCACCCTAGTTTAATTGAAGCAGTAGTAAACTTCGTGTACTCGACAAAATTATGGACAATTTGGCATGCACTAGGGATATTACTATTGATTATTTCCTTTATATCTATAATAATGCGTAATCACCATGGTTTCTATCAGTTTAATAATGACAAAAATTCAAACGTCAACATTTAACCGCGGGTAAATGTGTGTCAAAATTTAATCGTTTGTGCATAATTTTAACATGATTATTAGAGGTGCTTCACCAACTGAATTTTATCTATTTATTCAGGAAATAATCACGCCGAATATCTCGCGTGCATGTAAACTAGCCTGAATAAATTTTGACAATTTTCTGTCAGAATGTTTTGCTAAGAAATTTGTTAAGTAAATTTGCCGCTCAACAAGAATCCCGAGTGCGTAGCACGCCATTTTGGGGCGGAAAATTTACGAGATATATTTCTTCAGAGCAAAGCATTCTGACAGAAAATTGTCAAAATTTAATCGGCTATTTTAATGCACTTGGTATATTACTGTTGATTATTACACTGTTACCGTCAATTTTCGCTTTACTGTATTCTCGATATTTTGTTACCATCAATTTTCGCTTTACTGTATGTTCGATATTTTTCGAATTGCGCATTTTTGATACGCCGCCGTTGCACATTGTTGAACGTTAGCGACGCGAAAATTTGGCATCTTGTCCCGGCGTTCGATCGAATAAAGTCTTTGGAAGTTTTTGGCGCTGTTCGAGATCGCGATTTTGGAGAAGGTGCTTATTGATGTCTAGGCACTTTTCACCCTTTGGTTATGGGATTTGTACGCGTCTCGACATTCCTCTGAATATACATCTGGAGACACTGCCTGGTGCAGACTTTTTTGACGCCAAAACTTCCCGAGCAAAACATTTGGGGAATTTAGTGTGAGTATGACCGTTTTCAGCCCCTTTTCGATTGCCCGCTAACGTTTATTTCAATAATTTAGTCCCCACCACGTATTGGGTCCCAAATAAAAACTTCGAGAACCCCGACTTGCGGCTCGATGCGATCTGTGACAGCGTTATCTCGGCGCGCTTAATTGACGAGCTACTGTCCTCCCTGAGCAAGCCATCGAACCTACGGAAGCTCATTCCTGCGATGTTATCAACGCTAAGTGGTCTCGCACCAGCTCAAGGTAACCTTGCTGCTCTATTAATTGTGCTTGCGGTAGCCAGCTAGTGAACCTAGCTGTACGCGTTTATGTGCCTCAATCGATGGACTGCCGATAGTAAGCTGTTTCTAAATTGAGATTAGCGCGATATACCAGCGCGAGATATTTATATCATAGTCAGGACGCATCACTTTGATTACATATTTTAATCTGTAAAGTACGAGGCTTCCCCTCGCCGTAGCTTTCACTTTAGCTACGAATTGTGTTATTAATTGTTACATGTATCACGCTATAGAAATTCCTGGGGCGGTTGCCCGCTTGTAATTTACAATTTTATATTAACGTCACTCCTCGGGAGCATCCAGGAATTTCCCCTATTTTGGTGATTTTGGTGTTTTAATTAGCCACCCCATTTTGTAAACAAGGATCCTTGGGGCATTTATATGCTTTTATATCGGCCCTAAACTTTTACTTATATGTATTTTATGTGTGTGTCCGGCTTTACGAGTGAATAAAACGAATTTATCTCCCCTGCACTTAAATTGTTTGACTTCAGTTTTGCGCCGTTTTATTAAATCCACAGTGTTCCAATTTAGCTGGAGCGTAATCTAACAATCGCTGAATTAGGGTGTTATCTTTTTTTTTGTTATCCTTTAAATTGGTGGCGTCATTCCCCCCATCTAATGAACCCACGGCCGTCTTCGGCTGCAGCTGATCGGCGACCCCTAATTAGCGATTGGTAGTGACTCGCCTAGGCATTGGCTGAGTGAGGCAATTTGGTGCTTTGATCGCCGCTTCGATTCGCTGAACAATTAACGTAAGTATTATTCTACCACCTTTTTTTGTGCTTATAAGGGATAACAACGCACAACTGTCACATGACTGATATCCCAATGAAAACCAAGCATTTTTTGAAAATAGACCAATCCCGAACTGATTACCTGAAAAGCGCCCTTGAGCTGCTTATCAAGCGATAAGCTCACAAGGGATGATTATCGACCTCGTGGATGGGGTCATAATTAGAAATAGAAACACAAGAAACAAGCAATTTGAGTTTTTTGGCGTTATTAGATTAATTTTAAATCATAATTCGTATACTGGTTTTGTGAAATAATCTTCCAAATATAAACGCGGGCAACACACTTACATATAATTTTGCCCGTGCCAAGAATCATCGCGCTGTTTGTCTTTAGAAAACGGTAATAGTTATTAGTTATTTACCTAACAAGTTTGGGAAGGTAATTTTTCCAAATGAGCACTTTGTTTGCAGCACGACCGAAGGGAGTGCTGCATGTAGTGCGAATTCGGAAAAATTCTTTGCGAAAAAGTTAGGTACAATGTTTTTTGTAACGAATAACTAAAAATATTAAAAAAAAAATGGTTTAGTGTTTTACTACTTTACTGAGTTGACAGCGTAAATCACTAAACTTTTATACCAAAGACAAAATAATATTGTAACGACCTTCGAGCCGGATCGCGTGCAGACAGATGAGATAGCCTTCCAGATCATTCGAGAACGATCTCGGTGATTAATGCGCGCGATACGTCAGCATTGCTAGAATAGTCGAGAATATCTTGAAGGTTCCGGAAGGAAACCCCGGCGATATATATAAGCAAAAGCAGCGAGAGAGCGAACAGTCCGAATCTAGCTTTGAAGTGCGCGAAGCTTGCCATATAAATCATTCGCGTTTAAATCGTGTGTAAATAAATAAAGTGTATTTGTTGTTAGAAATAGTTCCTGTTAGTGTATAGATAATTTGTGTTCCGTATCAATAGTTCTTGTGTCTTTGTTAAATCGTTAAGTTAAATTGCTGTAAATAAATGCTTAAAACAAGAAGCGGCGTATAATTTTTAAAAGCACAGAAGATAAATCGTAACATTTGGCGTCAGGTGTCGGAGTTTTGAACCAGGGGCTATAAAAAAATTATTGGGCATACATTAAATAAACTAATTGATTAACAAGTATAGATAAACGACAGTCAGATAATAAATTTAAGTGTGTGTTGTGCATGCCTGTGTCGAGATCCCAGGCAGCAAGATGGAGGGCCAATTGTTGGCCAGGACAAGGCAGAAAAGGCGCAAGAAGAATTGAAAACCGGCCAAAAGCAGGAAGAAAAACCACAAGAGGATCTTAAGGAAGAGCTGAAAGCCGCGCAAGAGGATCTTAAAGAGGATCTTAAGGAAGAGCTGAAAGCCGGGCAGGAAGTACTTAAGGAAGAGCTGAAAGCCGCGCAAAGGGATCTTAAAGATGAACTTAAGAAAGAGCTGAAAGCCGCGCAAGAAAAAGTAGTCTAAAAACTTGAGGAAGAACTGAAAGCGAGCCATGACGAGTTGGCAGAGGGGATCAGAAATATTCAGGAGGAAATGGAGAGAAAGGTAACCAGATTTCAAGGTGATGTACTGGAGCTGCAGGAACAAGTTACCAAGTTACTAAGTGGCCAAGGCCAACCAACTCCCTCTGAATCTGCTGGCTTCTCTCCTCCTCTTTCGGTAAATCAGCCTACCTTATTGCGAGTGGCTACCCCTCAGGTTGCTCCTTCCTAAGATACTGCCCCAGTGAGGCCCGCAACATCAGGCTTGCATATGAAACTGCCCCTTACGATGGGAAAACGCCATGGGCAACATACCTGAAGCAGTTTGAAGCCGCAGCCGTCGCTAATGGTTGGGGAGAGGCAGACAAAGCGACCGCATTGATTCTGACATTGCGAGGGGATGCCCTGAATATTCTGCAAATGGTTCCAGAAAATCAGCTGATGGACTTCCAGCAATTGGTGAACCGTCTTAAACGGCGTTATGGCGATAGTCATCTTCAGCATGTGCACTGTGCCCAGTTGAAGAACCGAATTCAGAAGTCGGGGAAGATTCTGCAAGAACTTGAGGCCGACGTTGCTCGATTGGTTCGGCTAGCGTATCCATCGGCGCCGGAGGACTTCCTGGAGAAGCTAGCCGTCCAAACATTCATAGATGGAATGAAAGACGCCAATACTCAGAAAGCGGCACGTGTGGGGCGCCATAGGACACTGGGAGAGGCCTTAGCCCATGCGTTGGAAGTTGAAGCGGCAAGAAGTGCCTCCAGAGGACATGGTTGTGTCCGCGGTGTCGCTAGGACAGAAATGGCGCCTGAATCCATGGAGGACATGTTGCGACGACTCATAAAGCAAGAGAAGGGACCCCGTTGCTGGAGCTGCGAAGAGATGGGTCATCTTAGGGCTCGCTGTCCGAAGAAAGGAGCCCGAGCGTCTGACGAGCCGTCGGAAAACTAATACGGGTCTACAAGAAGGGGCGAGAGTCGACTCGTGATTGCCATGCCCCGGAGATTTCCATCCATATGTCTTCCGTGCAACGCCAGCCTGATAGCCTCTTCATTGATGGGAGAATAAATCGAAGAGTTCGGTCTCTGCTGTTGGATACTGGAGCGACGAAGTCCATCGCCAGGTCTGACGTAATACGGGACAAGGGTCAGCTGCTGCCCACCAGGACACGCCTTCGCACTGCCACGGGAGGCGCAGTGACCACACATGGGGAAATGGATTTGACATTGAAGATTGGGAATCAAACCCCCAAGCATCGGGTCCTGATTGCTGACATTGCGGACTAGTTCATCCTGGGAATGGATGTTATGAATAAGTATGGGTTCACTTTAGACCTGGGACGCGGCGTGTTGCACGTGGGTGGGGAGGAGCTTTCCCTACACCCAAAAGAAG
This sequence comes from Agriotes lineatus, assembly GCA_940337035.1. Taxonomy (NCBI): domain Eukaryota; kingdom Metazoa; phylum Arthropoda; class Insecta; order Coleoptera; family Elateridae; genus Agriotes; species Agriotes lineatus. The sequence continues at coordinate 69,739 of CALNHX010004311.1, read as the reverse complement.
AGATCGCAGTACGAGTGGTATTGGCGGAAAATGTTACTCTGCCGGGACAAACCGAGAGGGTCGTGGATGCATACCTGGATGGCGATCTCCGGGGCAACGTAGTGCGCATGATTGATCCCGATTATGACAAGGAGCTCACTCATGGTATCTTGGTTGGGAAGACGTTGGTAAAGACTGGGATTAAGGTCCCAGTAAGGATGATGAACGTCAACAGGGAACCGGCAACCGTCAGGAGAAACACAATCCTGGGAAGGTGCATACCGGTCTCCGCCGTTGTCAGAACGATTACTAGTGACAGCGGCAGCAAGGCGAAGGGCTGCCCAAAGGCATTAATTAACACCGTGATGTCTACTTGCAAGGGCGTGAGCCAACAAGAACGGAAGAAGATCGAAGATCTGGTGGCCCGGTACCAAGACATCTTCGAGCGCGGAGATCATCCCAGCGGCCGTACCGACGTAGCTAAACATAAAATTAATACTGGGGACGCTCAACCGATACGCCAACATCCAAGAAGGTTGCCCCTCGCCAAACGGAAAGAAGCTGAGAAGATTGTCCAGGACATGCGAAACCAAGGTATCATCGAACCGTCCAGCAGCCCGTGGACCTCCCCTGTGGTTCTTGTTAAGAAAAAGGATGGCTCAACGAGGTTCTGTGTTGACTACCGGCAGCTGAATCATGTGGCCAAGAAAGACAGCTACCCTGTGCCACGAATCGATGATACCCTGGACACGCTCTCCGGTTCGCAATGATTCTCGACGCTAGACTTGAAGAGCGGTTATTGGCAGGTCTCTGTACTTACTACCGACTGTTTGTGCTGGGCTTTGCAAACATTGCAAAACCGTTAACCCGTCTAACGGAAGAGGGACGACAGTTCGAATGGAGTGCTGAGTGCGCGGAGGCCTTCGAGACGCTCAAGACTGCCTTAACCAGTTTACCTGTGCTTTGCTATCCACGTCAGGAAGGCCAGTTTATCCTCGATACTGACGCTAGCAATGTCGGAATAGGTGGTGTTCTGTCCCAGATCCAAGATGGACAAGAGAAAGTCCTGGCATATTTCAGCAAGGTCCTGTCCAAGCCAGAGCGGAATTATTGCGCAACCAGGATAGAGCTTCTGGCAGTCGTCAAATCCGTGGAGCATTCTTATAAATATCTGTATGGCAGAAGATTTTTGCTGAGAACCAACCATGCTGCTCTAAGATGGCTACTGCAGTTCAAAAACCCTGAAGGACAGGTGGCTAAGTGGATCGAGCGCCTACAAGAGTACGACTTTGAAATAAATCATCGACCTGGCACAGCCTACCGCAACGCCCATGCGATATCCAGGAGGCCCTGCCCTGCGGACTGCGGCCACTGCTCGAAACTGGAGAGTCGTGCGGTACCCATCAATCGTAGCACTGTAGTCGACGACTCGTGGGAGCTAGACGAGTTGCAGAACAGCCAGGAGAACGACCCCGGTTATAGCCTGGAAGCGAGATGGCCGTCGACCTACCTGGCAGGAGCTCTCCGCCACCAACCCAACGGTGAAGACCTATTGGGCGCAATGGGACTCCTTGCAGCTACACAACAACATCCTGACCAGAATCTTGGAAGATGAGGACGGTAGGGCAACGAGATCACAATTGATGGTTCCAAGGAGTAGAGTGGCCGAGGTTCTGCGCCACCTGCATGATGGCTCCTCTGGGGGACACTTCGGATTGAAAAAGACGTTGCAGAAGTTCCGAGAAAGGTTCTACTGGGCGAGCTGCAAAGATGACGTCCGAGAGTGGTGCCGGAGGTACGAAGCCTGCGCTACAGGAAACCGACCGGTTGGAAGACGTAGAATTCCAATGCGACAGTACAACATCGGTAGTCCGTTCGAGAAGATAGCCATTGACATCGCTGGACCATTTCCCGAAACCGAATCGGGAAATAAATACATTCTGGTGTGCATGGACTACTTCACCAAGTGGCCCGAAGCGTACGCCCTTCCGAATCAAGAGGCCGGTACTGTTGCTGATGTTCTGGTGAAGGAGTGCTTCAGCCGTTTTGGAGTCCTCCTGGAGTTACATTCCGACCAGGGCCGGAATTTCGAGTCTGGACTGTTCCAGAACGTTTGCAAGCTACTGGGGATACACTAGACCCGGACCACTGCCCTCCATCCTCAATCAGACGGCATGGTGGAAAGGATAAACCGAACCATGGGAAAGCATCTGTCCAAGGTGGTTTCCGAGCATCAGCGTGACTGGGACCAGTACATTCACCTGTTCCTGATGACCTACCGATCGGCAGTACAAAAGACAACCAATCACACCCCAGTCGCAGTACTCTTTGGGCGCGAGCTGCGATTGCCATGTGACCTCAAATTTGGAAGAAAGCCTGGCGAGGAAACGGCCGGCGAGGACTACGAGGGCAACCTGAGGCCGGTGGTTTCCATCCTGGCGATTTGGTATGGCTTCATAACCCCCAGAGGCGTCGTGGTTTCTCTCCCAAGTTCCAAAGGAACTGCGAAGGCCCCTACACTGTAGTTGCTCGACTGAATGACGTGGTATACCGAATCCAGAAACCTCGAGGAAAGTGCAGGGTGGTGCACTTCAATCGGTTGGCCCCATATTCCGGAACCAATGAGGAGGTGGCGGCTGTCACGGAGCAACCCCTGAGATAACTAGAGACCGGAGGTACCTCCTTCCAGGAGTTTATGGCCGCTTATGGGGCTACGAAGACCGCGCGATTTGGGGTCACTACAGAGGTGCAGCGTGACCTGTTCGACGGTATTCCGTGGCACACTGCGTCGCCCAGGACCTCCGGATGTCTAGGGGGATCGCCGCTGCCTTCCGGGGAAAGTTTGCGAGAGCAGTCACCTCAGGTTGGCAGAACTTTGCAGCTGAAGGAAGGCAATAGCTCCATTTATTACCTGGTGACGAAAAGGATGTCGTACGAAAAACCCAGTTACCAGGAGCTCTGGTCTGCTCTTTTGGACCTTAAGGAGCAGATGGTGAAGAACGGAGAAACCCGGCTAGCGGTGTCGAAATTAGGATGCGGCCTGGATTCGTTGGAGTGGAGGGTTGTACGCAGCATGCTGGAAGTAGTCTTCGACCGGACCGGCATCCAGATCGAGGTCTGCTGTTACAGCCCGTTGAGCCCACGGTGGACTGCTACTTCTTCAGCCAGTCCTTGTGCAAGAAGGGCACCGCCTGCAAATACCGCCATCAAACCCCCAGAAGAGCGAGAGGACAGGCACTTGATGCAACGGGGCAGTGTAACGACCTTCGAGCCGGATCGCGTGCAGACAGATGAGTCAGCCTTCCAGATCATTCGAGAACGACCTCGGTGATTAATGCGCGCGATACGTCAGCATTACTAGAATAGTCGAGAATATCTCGAAGGTTCCGGAAGGAATCCCCGGCGATATATATAAGCGAGCGCAGCGGGAGAGCGGGCAATCCGAATCTAGCTTTGAAGTGGGCGAAGCTTGCCATATAAATCATTCGTGTTTAAGTCGTGTGTAAATAAATAAAGTGTAATTATTGTTAGAAATAGTTCCTGTTAGTGTATAGATAATTTGTGTTCCGTATTAATAGTTCTTGTGTCTTTGTTAAATCGTTAAGTTAAATTGCTGTAAATAAATGCTTAAAACAAGAACCGGCGTAAATTTTTAATAGCCCAGAAGATAAATCGTAACAATATAATAAGATAAGAGTATTATATTATTTTTCTCCATGCTCATCTAGTAAGTTACACTTACTTTAAGATATCCATTGCAGGTAAGTTGATTTTACTGTTTGTTTACTGGTTGTCATGACATTAGGGAAGTAAGGTAAAACCTACTCCCAAGGGAAGTAAGTGAATTACGTGTTATTACAGTAATTTTAGTTTTGTAAGTGATCTGAACGTGTTTGAACTTAACTGATCCTAACCTATTTGAAATGTAAAAACTTGTTAAGATAAGTAGAGTTAGGGCATAACCGTAAATTTAAAAAAATATATAATAATGAAACAAACAAAAATTTTTAAACATGTTTATACTGTAATAATTTATATTTTATTCAAATTTTTGTTAGGCATGGAAACAAATACTATAAGCATGCTCGGGAAGTAACTATCTATAACCAGTCTCGAACTTTGCCAGCCCGAGCGAGCGAGGTTCTCGACTGGTAAAAGCTACTTACTTCCATTGCTGCTTAAATAACTATTATCTTTGCTTTTATACGTATCCTACATACCTGTTAGCTTTTGTCGACGATTAAAGCGCCTCTGATGTTTGGAAGCGCAATTAAACCAACGAACGGCAATTTTGAAAATTTGCAAAGAACACACAATTGCCCTAGTTTTTGTTGGAAAGTAAAAACCACCCAAGTGCGGGAAAAGTAACTTTCGGCGCATCGGGAATGACCGGGAAATATGAATTTTGAAGTGACGAGTACAAAAAAGTATGTCTCGCCCTTGTTATAATATTACCTATATACTATTGATAAGTTCTTACATATATTGCAGACCAATCCAATTTGATTATTTTTAATCACATGAGTCAGTTTGACAAATCAGATCACACTTGAAGTGAAAACGACCCTAGGGTGATTTTCAATCACCATGGAAACCACCTAATTAAATTTCAGTAGTATCCTATGACAAGTTGGTGGCACTGTAAATCTAAGTCAAATTCGAGGTTAGCAAGTTAGGTTTTCCGTCAGTCTGTGTCAAAACTGACGCAAAACCTAACCTGATAACCTCGAATTTGACATAAACTTGCAGTGCCACCAACATAATATTATTATAATGAAGTGTCAAATTAATTTGTCAGAAAATGGCTAATTTATTTAAGAACTTATCTTTTCGAATTCACTGCGGCCAGTGATAAATCCTTATAATTTTGACAAATAATATCCCTGAAGTGCGTTGCAAGCACTTTCGGGTTGTTTATTTGTCAAAATTATTGCGGGTGATTATCATTGCCCTTAGTAAATTATAGCTGAAAATCGTACGACACTCATTAATGACCAATAGAAAAATTAGTTAAGGGCCGTAACAAAGACAACAACATTTCTTGGAAATTTTTTGTAGGTAGACCAACCTAACTGTGAGGGTTTGGGTCGTTACGATTTTCTTACCGAATCTGCATTCGAGCATTAATTCATATCCGGAAATTATTTTTCGTGTATTCCAACAACGTCCTAATTTGCCCTCGCGTCCCGCTTGGGACGTTGTTGGAACGAACTCAAAAAAATTGCTCTTATGAGATTATATGTGAAAATCGTACGACACTCATTAATGACCAATAGAAAAATTAGTTCACGAGCCGTATCCAAGACAACAAAAAAATGTCTTGGAAATTTTTTGTAGGTAGGGACGCGGTCAAATTAATACGACGTTGTTGGAACGCACACAAAAAAAATCCGGGAAGAATTAATGCTCTTTATGAGATTACTAGCTGAAACCCGCGGCATATGCCGCATTTAAAATGTACGACAAATGTAATAACTTTTGTTGCACTAAAGACAGTTTTAAAAGCACGCTAGAGATTGGCAGTAAGGAAAAGTTCCAAAAAATATATTTTCAAATGGAAAGTCTCTGGAAAGGAAACGCTCGTCTCTGGAAGGCGTCCTAATTAATACGACGTTGTTGGATGCAGTAAAAAAAAATCAGGAAAGAATTAATACTCTTATGAGATTATATGTGAGAATTATTTGTGCCACCGAAATAATTTTCAGCTGCTTGCAATCTGTGTTTCTTTTTAGGTTTAAGCCGTTGAGGCGTTGAGCGTCATAAAAATATAAATGCGGTAACTCAAGTCTCCAGTTACGCCGTTACTGTTATTGTTAAATAACTCGATTAATTATTATTTCTTTGTCATTTTAAACTGGCATTATTATTATTATCTCTATAATAGCAACCATAAGTAAGTAGAGGGAAGTGGATGGTTCTGGAACCTCCCCCCACCACTTGACCTTGAGTTCAAGGCCAAGGCCACGTTCAAGCCCAAGGTCACATGCAAGGCGAGGCCACGTGCAAGCCCAAGGTCATGTTTGAAGCGAGGCCATCAACAGTAACCTTGAAGACTGGGTATAACATGAGGTGTAGTTTTGTGTTCAGTAGTATATCGTGTGCTGTACTAGCAAAAACAATGGATGAGGTACAAAAGGTTGGTGAAACTGTGAAGGGGTCAAAGAAAAAAGTGAAACTGTTATATCCAGTATTGTTAAACGCGACAAGTTATCCGTTGAATAAGTCAAGAAATAAATCTGTGAGTTTGGGTTTGACCTGTTTTGGATCGTTTGTGCCGGGAGTGCTAATTAGTGGGATTAACAACAATTTTATACTGCTAGACGAAGGAGAGTGGCAAGTCTTTCTTAAAAATGAAGATGTGATAAACAGACATTTTAACTATGAAGATGGAGATTTAAAACCGGTGGATATAAGTCCAGGCAAACGAATATATTTCCAAAAAATCGGAAACAAAAAAGTGATTGTGCTGCAGGAACGTAAGCGATCCCAAGTGTATCTCGGAATGCAATCAGTAGCAGAGTTGTGGGATTTGTTGCCCCTGCTGAATTCTAAAGCTGAACTATTAAAAAGTCAAAATTTTGAAAATTTCTACAGTAGTATAATCCAAAGCGTTTGGAATTTACCCGGCGACTTTAAACGAAGCATTGAGGAAGCGTTACCGCCAATAAAATCCGAAAATGTATACTGCATGCATGAAATGCTAAAGTATGCTTTGGACGTCATAAGATATGATATTGTGTTTAAACAATACGCCCAACAGCAAACGTTGGAACAATAAGTGTTTATCATGTAGTTATAACGATGTAATAAAAAAATTAAAAATTTTAAAACGTTTATTATCTATTACAAACTAACTTACTAACTAACCTAACCTAGAAAGCTCTGGGTGGCCTCACATTTGCTGTAAAAAAGAACACTTAGTTTCTTCAAAGAAGCAAATCAAGTTATACTCACGTAGATCACCCAGAGCATGTCATGCAAGTCGGGGTCCCTGTAGACCTTGTACCTACATCCCAGAAACCACCCCACCTCTAGCAGGGTGGCTTCCGGGATGTAGGTAGAGTTCTTCATGAGAACTATGTCTTGCTAAAAAGAAATTTATTGTGAACCAGATTTATATATATATATATTTTCTTACAGTGTCATATTTCTCTGAAATATGCGCCACCAATTGTAGTTCTAAAATGTTAAAAATGTATTACATCAAATATTAAAAATTAACACAATATTACCGAAAGCTGACATGGCAGCACCAAGAATGATCGAATCCAGGAATTCTTCTGTAAATTTCTTATATGTATACTGTTTAGAATACAAAAAAAATAAGCGTCTTACCCATTCTGTTTAATCTGAAAAATATTTTAGAATTTAGAATAGCGAAGTAACTGTACAATGCAAAAAAAATCCAATCAAATATCTTAATAATGATACGAGCATTTTATTTTGCTTAGAAACATTAGAAAAAATATTAGAAATGGTGTATATGGAAGTAGGCACAAAAGGCGGGGATCAAATATTTTAATAAAAAGGGAGATGTGAGCATTTACATTAGAAAAGTAAAAAACTTTTTTTCAGAACTTTTCCTATTACATTTTTCAAAGACATAGACATATAAAATAAAACATATATACAAAAACATATCTTACCAAACGAGCAGCTGAAGAAAACTGTGATTTTGTCATGCAACAGCGACTGGTTTTATATACAAATGTCTCCTACCTACATCTCGACTTGAAGGAAAGGGTTGACCAATTATGCTGCAGATTCTAATTTTGCGTTTATCTCAGTTATTTTAAATAATAGAACTTTTTTTGCGAAACCCTCATATTCCTCGTTAAAAAACGAACCGTTTGATACTAAACAGTAATACATTTGGCAGTTATTAGGGATGTATGCATAATTATAAATTTTTTTTACGATTGCTACAGTATTAGAAAACCTAATAATGAAATAAACTAGAATTATAATTTTTCAAGTTAAATATATTTACAATACTGAGGTTGTGACGTCCAAATAATTAGAATAAAGAATCCGATAAGAAAATGACCAAATTTCAATTCTACAGAATAGCATCACCAGCTTGCTTTTATCTAGAGAAAACTGGGTCCTGATCAAAAGATGCAAATTTAGGATAGCTTCAAATACGCACTTTCTAAGATGAGCTAATGGGAGCATTTGACACATGAAATATTGAAATAAATACTGAAAAATAACAACGCACCACAAGGAAGATGAAGTCCTGGAAGTAATAACAGGCACGTGTGAAAGATAAATAGAACAGGTAGGATTTTTAATAAATTGCATCGCATCAGTGCTTTACTTATGCGGACGATGTCCAAAAGTTTATTTTGAAAAGTGAAACTGAGAGTGCACACAGCAATTCGCCCAACTGCAATTTATGCAAGTGAGATTCATATACTGAATAAGAATAACAAGATTGGTTGTCAATCGTCTCGAACGAAAAATAAGTACTCAGAGCTCTACAATCGGAAGCTGATCAGGTGCAATAAGTGATAGATGCAAACTAATAAACAAACAAATTTTTTGTTGATTTTGAGATGCTTCAATAATTTCACGATACCGCTGATTTGTCTAAAAATGGCAATAAAATTAGGTGCGCTGTTTAAAATGTATGCAATCGTAATGCATGCGCGCATTTCCTTGAATATAAAGCGCCGTAACGTTTTGCACGTTCCTTAGTGCAGGGAATACTAATATCGATATTTTTTAATTGACTGACACAGAAACGCACGCGTTATGTCTGCATATTAAGCAGTCTGTGAACCCAGTATCGTGTATGAATTTCAAACGCAAACTGCACGTATAAATACATGCATTTTAAATGCACATCAGCAGTGCATTGTGTCAGCAATCTAAAGGTAAAGGTATTACTAATATGTAGTTATAATTAATAATAGATTGAAATTTAAACAACATATTGAGTGTATTGTAATTAAAGCTGTGAAAAAGATAGGTTTGGTCGAATAAGTTCCAAATTTATAGTATACAATAAAGACATTCATAATTATAAGACTAGATTTGTAAATGACGTTAGATCACCCTTAACAGCAAAATCAGAATTATAATTTTTTTAAATCAGTGCAAATTGTGAAGTGGTGGTATGCTGGAAGCTGATCAGGTACAATTAATGCAATGTTTGTCGCTACATTTGATAGATGCAAATTAATAAACAGCAAACTAATTTGTTGAAGATTTTGAGATGCATCAATAATTTCAAGGCACCACTGATTTGTTTAAAAATGGCAATTTTATTTCTTTAAATTTTTGGTTTTCCGAAAGAATGACAAATGCTGGCGCAAAATTAGATGCGCTGTTTAAAATGTAAGCAATCGTAATGCATGCGTGCATTTCCTTGAATATAAATCGCTGCATTTAAAGTTGTGCACGTTTCTTAGTGCAAGTGAATGAATACTAATCACAATATTTTTTAATTGACTGACACTGAAACGCACGAGTAACGTTTGCATATTAAGCAGTTTCTGCGAACCCAGTATCGTGTATGAATTTCAAACGCAAACTGCACGTATAAATACATACATTTTAAATGCAGATCAGCAGTGCATTGTGTCAGCAATCTAAAGGTAAAGGTATTACTAATATGTAGTTATAATTAATAATAGATTGAAATTTAAACAACATATTGAGTGTATTGTAATTAAAGCTGTGAAAAAGATAGGTTTGGTCGAATAAGTTCCGAATTTATAGTATACAATAAGGACATTCATAATTATAAGACTAGATTTGTAAATGACGTTAGATCACCCTTAACAGCAAAATCATGTTCTCAAAAACTTATTCTATAATGGACTCAAACGGCGAACGAAACTAAACACACACCGTTAATTTATATCAGTTTAAAAAAGCTTTGTTCAAGTTAAATCTGTTTATTAAATAACAATAAATGTTTTTGTAAACATCTTAAAGATGAATAAACCGACATCTATCTAAATTAAAAAAATAGAGCGAAGTATTCGAATGATCATTTTTAATTATAAACAACAGTTTGTTTATCAGCCTAAAAATATGCAGCAAAACCGGTGAAAGTTGTAGCAGTCTCGAATGAAAAATAATTGCTCAGAGCTCTTTATAAGCAAGTATTAAAAAACAAATTGTTGCAATTTCCCATAGATTGGTTGTCAATTAAAATCATAACCAGTAGGAAATTAATAGGAAATTAAATGTATCACATTTTAATGAATGTTACTGTAAAATATAATATCACTCTCGTCTGTATTAACTTGCAAACTGTGTTAGAAAAATACTTTTTGTTGCCTTTGCACGCGCAGTCTGCAAAAATTTAGACATACAGCAAACGTAAAGGTATTTCAAGGTTAACTCCCTTTGTGTAAGCTAAGTTTCAAGAAAAGTGTAGATTGCAACGACCTCAACTGGTTTGCGTGCAAAAGTCGTCCTTCCGCCCCACCAAGTTTACTATATATACACCTAGCTAAGGTGGGAGCAGTCATTATCTTGTGTTTGCAATGACTAGCAACAGCGCTGTTTGCCAGTTTTGCGAGGGTTCGATTTTACCGAAAAATTTTTCAAAATTTAATAGGCTCAGTTTGAAAAAAACGGGTACAGTTAAACTTTGCGCCTGCGCGGAGCCGCAAGCTGCCATAAAGGTTTTAAGTGACGTATTAATTGTTCCTAATTACGAAATTATTTCTCCAAGTAGTCAAGGTTCGAGTAAAATTTTAAAATCAGCTTTAAAAAAAGGTCAGAAACGGAAAAAACCAGCAAAATTCAATTTGGCGAAGTATGTCAAGTGTATGAATGAGGAGACTGATGTTCCTGTGGCAAAAATTCAAAATATGCCGATGCAATCTGAGTCTCCTCATTTATCGCAAACGGAAATGTTTATGGAAACGTTCGATTTTGACGACATTCCATTGGAAAAGGTGGCTTCCGGCGACGGTGCGGCGCAAGAGTTTAGAGCCCTTGTAGATGGTTTGGAGATCGACTCCGGCTCAAGTCGACCGACCAGTCGAATTTCGAAGCAGCCAACAATCCAACCTTCGGAAAATGTGACCGCAGTGCCTTCTGTAATTGTACAGGCATCTCCGGTTTCGGGTGGTGTGGCTGTTGTAGCCCCTGGAAGTGGCGTAATCGATACTGTGGTGTCGATTACGTCTACCCCGCAGGAGGAAGACATGGATGACATTTCGCCATCCCAGCGTGCCGAACGTGAATACGTGTCTAATCGGAATGCAATAGATGCGAAAGCTGCTGATCTTCGTAGTGGAGAGCATTATCTAAGGTATATTAGATATTAGATATTAGATATTATTTTTCTATCCATATATGTTATTTAACATTGAAGGTGTTCAGAACGTGCTTTTCCCAGTTTAATAGCTTATATTGTTATTAGCTCACTAGAAATTCGAGCCGCCAGCCTAGAAGCGACGATGCACGATGAGTACCTAAAAAGCATAGCCGCTTTACCTAAGATCCGCCACGGCCACAGCGCAACTAACATGGACATCTTTAAGAATGCTGCGTTAGCAAGGCTGGAGCTAATCCAAGATCTGTTAGCTGTGGAGAGCGCGATTCGTGCAAGACGTCAGGAGCTCGATAAAAAGGCTAAGTAACGAGTAGATAATCGTTTAACATATCATACACCCCTAACACAAATAACCTCCCCCCTATCCTCTCCAGGGTGTCCAAAGCGAATCCTCCCCGTGGTGACACCTGGGTATTCCGTTCGAGGTTTAATTTGTTAATCAGTGTTAATAAAGGTGTTCATTGCGTTTGTGAATAGTAAGCCTCGAGCTGGGTAGCTAATCGCGCAATTAGTATAATAACCGATTGCGCGAGACTAATTTACCATTATGTTCAGGTGCACTGCTTGTGGAGAGTCCTTCACCAGAGCTGACAATTTGTTTCGCCATCGAAGAGATAGCTGTCGCCACGAGGTTGGCCACCCATCGACGAGTGGTAAGTGGAAACGTGTTGATTGCTGCTGATTATATCAATTGTGTGTTTCCTAAAGGTGACGCTATGGAGGCTTCGGTAGCAGCTGGTGAGGGACCATCGGCGAGTAAACGCCCAAGACTTAATGACTCCAGCGGTGGTGAGTGTGTCTCTATTGTAGTGTTTCATGTTTTCTAACGTTTGGTTTAACAGAACAGCTCCCCAGGACGCAATACTGCGACGTGTGTGATGAAAATGTTCCTCGGACTTGTTTCGTTGGACACCTGAGGAGCAATCGTCACACGAGGCGGTGTGATGTCGTCCATCTGGGGAAAGGAGTGGTGGCTCTTCCAAGCGCCTTCAAGTCCCGCGTTGCCAGCTACAGGGTGTCCACGGAAAATTATCATATAAGCGTTGTAGAATATATGACCGAATTGAAAGACAAAATTATAGGTCTTATAGAAGGTCAATTGACCAAATTAAACAGTATAAAATTCAATTTCGAACTTTTCGGGTATTTTATTTTGGAGACTCAAGATGTACAAGACGTCAAAAGTTTTAATACGACCAACGAGGTGGTCACTCGCGGTACAGACTTGAACGAATTATATGATAATTTAACGGGGATATTGGACCAGAAGGTGTCCGAATTTGAGGAACGCGATTCAGGTGTGTATTACAACTGTAATTCTTGTTAATGTTACTAACCGCAAAATTTTTACAGGGTGGATCTTGAAGCAGTTGCTGTACCTAGAATTAAATATAAATAAATTCAATCCGTTTCGGGCGTCTTCGTATATCCCGCTCCCGAAGCAGATTCAGTCCAAGAAAGCGATCGTGAACGTCCAAAACGTCGATGACGAGCGTTGTTTCGGGTGGGCGGTAACCTCGGCCATCTGCGAACCGGATGGACTGTCTAATCGAACGAGTTCGTATCCAGATTGCAGCGAGTTTTTAAATTTTAAGGACATTGAATTCCCTGTTAGATTGCGCGATATTTCTAAATTTGAAAAAAATAACCCTCAACTTTCTATAAATGTATACGCGTTGGAAAAGACTTTTCAAAACGATATTACCATATATGAAGTTGTGGGACCTCTGTACTATTCGCCACGTATAAAAAACGGACATATAAATTTGCTGCTTCTAACAGATGGCGAAGGTAATAACCACTACTGTTGGATCACCAATTTGTCTAGGTTAGTTTCGCGGCAAATAACGGCTAGGGAAAATGCAAAACATTTTTGTAATGGTTGTCTAAATTACTTTCGCACCGATGCCCATCTGGAGAACCATAAGCTTTTTGACTGTAATCATGTGTGCACAAAGTTGCCTACGACAGAGCCGATCACGGATAAGTGTGGGGAGGTGAGGCCCCAGAACATTCTTAAATTTGATAATTATCATAAGCAATTGAAACTGCCCTATGTATGCTACGCAGATTTCGAGACCGTTTTATTACCTGTCGATGGTGGGGATCAGGAGCCGGATCGCGAAAGACCATATACGATCAAAACGTGCGAGCACAAACCGTATTCTTTCGCGTATTATTTGAAATGTTCTTTTGATGATACTCTATCCAAATTCGAAATTTATAGGGGCGAGGATGCTGTGGACGTGTTTGTTGAGCGTCTAGACAGAGACGTTTGCGCCTTATATTCCAACAGTTTAAAGCATGTTGTACCCCTCAAGCCTCTGGCTCCGCAAGAAATTCAAAATTTTAAGGATGCTGCTTCATGTCATATTTGCAATCGTCCTTTTGGAGAGGGGGACGTAAAGGTTCGCGATCACGACCATTTGACTGGAGAATATCGGGGAGCTGCCCATTCCAATTGCAATCTGAATTATAAACTTCCAAATTTTATTCCCGTATTTTTTCACATTTTAAATTACGATTCCCACCTTTTTGTCAAACAGTTAGCTCAAAATAACGAGGAGCTTGATGTCATTCCGGAAAATAAGGAAAAATATATTTCATTTGGTAAACGTCTTTGGGTAGATGAAGTCGTTGTTGACGGAAAACGAAAAAACGTTTATATGCAAATTCGATTTTTAGATAGTTACAGATTTTTAAGTGCTTCTTTAGCATCGCTGGCCGCCACATTATCAGATGATCAGTGTGTTGAAATTCATAAGCAATTCGGACATGACATCAAATTCGAACTGATGAGACAGAAAGGTGTGTTTCCCTATTCGTATCTGGATTCATTTACAAAATTAGACGAGCCGGCGCTGCCCACAATCGCTCAGTTTTATGATCATTTAACCGAGACGCATATTACTGAGGTCGATTACGAACGCGCCGTTAAGGTCTGGAAAACTTTCGAATGTCAAACGTTGGGCGACTATTCCGATGTTTACCTCAAATGTGACGTGTTTATATTGGCAGACGTTTTCGAAAACTTTCGAAATTTTTATTTAAATCAATATAATTTAGATCCAGCGCAGTACTTCACCGCCCCCGGTTTAAGTTGGGACGCCATGTTAAAATATACGGGGGTTGAGTTGGAGCTGTTGACGGATATGGATATGTTTCACTTTTTTAGAAAGGGTATTCGCGGAGGAGTCAGTACTTGCGTCGGGCGAAAGGCTATTGCCAACAATAAATTTGCGGGTAACTATGACGCTTTCAAACCCACTTCTTTTATTGCTTATTTGGATGCAACGAATTTGTATGCTCATAGTATGAGGCAGTTTCTACCGCAAGGTGGTTTTGTTTGGTTGACTGACGACGAAATTGATAGTTTTGACGTATTTAAAATTGTGGACGACTCAGATACTGGGTACGTGTTGGAAGTTGACTTGCGGTACCCCGAAAATTTACATGACGATCACAATGACTTTCCCTTTTGCCCCGAGCTATTGGTGCCTCCACAGGGAAAATTTAAAAATGCAAAATTAATTCCAAATTTGTATGACAAACACAATTATATTATTCACTACAGAAATTTGAGGCAATGCTTAGAGGCTGGTTTGATTTTGGTTAAAACACATAAAATACTTAAGTTTAGACAATCTCCTTGGCTCAGATCCTACATCGATTTAAACACAAAATTACGTAACAAGTCTGACAATGAATTTCATCGAAATTCATTCAAACTAGCTAACAATAGCGTCTTTGGTAAAACCATGGAAAACGTGGACAAAAGGGTTCTTGTAAAGTTAATTAGTCATTGGGAGAAAATTGGTAATAGAATGGGGGCAGAAGCTTTGATATCGAAACCTAACTTTAAAGATAGAATTCGGTTTGGGGAAAATTTAATAGCAGTGGAAATGAACAGAACATCGGTTTTATATAACAAACCCATTTATGTTGGTTTCTCAGTTTTAGATCTTTCGAAAACGGTAATGTACGATTTTTATTACAAATTTTTGAAGCATAAATACGGCCGTAATGTGTCTCTACTGTATTCGGACACGGACTCATTCATCCTGGAAATTTTTACTGAAAATTTTTACGCCGACATGCAAGAGCACCTTGATCTCTTTGATACATCAAATTACAAGAATGGCCTGCATGGAATTTCGATAACCAAGTCCGTTGTTGGCAAATTTAAGGATGAGTACGCTGGGGTGGCTGTGTGTAGCTATTACGGGGTCGGTGCAAAAACATACTGTGTAAACGCTGTTGGTAAAGAAGACAAAAAGGCGAAGGGAGTTAGAAAGAGTGCTGTTCGGAATCACCTCACCACCGAAATTTATAAATCTGTAGTCGAAAACAAGAGGGAAGTTGTATTTTGTCAGATGTATGTGTTTCGTTCCCGTTTACACACTATGTACACCGAATTAATGAATAAGGTTGCGCTTTCTTCGCGAGATGATAAACGCTTCCTTATTCCTAATACTACCAAAACCTTAGCGTGGGGTCACCGTGACATAGATGATTACAGTCGTCTAGACAACTTGCTGCGCATTGCCGAAACGATGGTGTAGCAATATGTTCGCGGAACAGTATTCGTTATTACTTAACAGCAGAGGTCCTCCACGGCTTTCTTGTACTTTGTAGGTTTAGTTATTGTATATAGCAATTATAGTATAGGTTAAGAACACTAGCTTGTATGATAGAGGTAGTAAGTTAAATTTTACAAAAAATCTGATTGGGTCCGCATTACCAAGTATATTTGTTATTTAACACTGTAGTCACTCATGTTCAGCATTTACAATAATAAATTACTGTAAAACATAAAAAGTTTTTATTTAAAGAAAATAAATGGTAGTAAAACAAAAAAAAGTGTTTTATTGAAAGAGTTCTATAGAATCATAATAAGTTATACAACATTGTTTTTGGATATCCAGGAATTGTGACGATTATCGAATCCCAACCACTTTACGTAAAGCTGATTACCCTTCTTCTTCAACACCTTTTCTACCAGGTATACGTCCGAGTGTTTGGTTTTCTGTAATTCGTGCTCGTAAAATCCACCTTTGATTTCTTGCCCTTCCTGATCGGTGAGTCTGTAGGTGGTAGGATTTGTAAGTCGCACTGTGGCTATTTTGAATATTTCGTTGCTCCAGCTGGGTGTGTAGCCTTTGCTAAATATCGAGCGATATTTACTAATGCGTACAGAATCTCCTTTATGAAACTTTTGAGGTGTCGGATCTACAGTTTTTGTGTGGCTGTACACGGTGTGTAACAGACGTTTGGCATTTTTAAGATTAACTTCAGCCGGCCTCATACCTGTTGTGCTATGCCTGGTTGTGTTATATTTGCTTAAAAGTTGGGGCAGAATGTCCAACCATTTGTAGGACCCTTGCAAACTAAACTGCTTCCACATCATGTTCTTAAGGGTGCGGTTACATCTTTCTATGATGCTGCTTTTCATAGTTGAATACGTGCTGTAATGATTTATCTTGTAACGTCGCATCAATGCTTGAAAATCGCTGTTATAAAATTCTTTTCCCAAATCGGTTTGCACGTTTTTTGGAGATACCTTCATATTAGCAAGAACTTTTCGCATAGCTGCTGCTACATCTTTTCCCGTTTTCCGTTTTACCGGGAGAGCCCACAAGTATTTAGAAAACGCATTAATAACAGCTAAAATGTATCGATAACCTTTATTGCTTCGTGCATATGGTTGCATCTCCACCAAATCCGCTTGTAGTAAATCATGCAATCCTTTGAGAATCACCCGTCGTCTCTTGAAATTTCTTCGCGCTGGTTTGTGAAGTTCTGCAACTAGATCCTCCTTAGGACTCATTGCCGAATGTTGCTGTATCGACTGCTATGGGACATTTAAGCAACAGTTGCACGTATAACTTAGTGTTTATGGATTCGAATTTCAGTTTATCTCCTCGCCGCAATGTCTTACCGACAAGCGTGTCGTGTTTGATGCCGTTGATGTGTGATACTACCAAAGGTCCGTTGACTTGAACACTTATGATCTCACCGATCGTTAAAGGAAAAATGTACTCATTATTACCGAAAATTTTGGAATATCCGCTTTCATCATAACCACGCCCCACTAGCAGCAGTGGTACCTCTATATGGAGTCGGTTTACATTTTGAACTTTCATAAAGATATGTTTGCGATGAGAACCGTAGCGCGCGCTATGGTAGTGGCGTCCAAATTTGTCTATGGGCATTACTCTATCGTCTAACACCTTCTGATCGTAATTCAATAGGTCCTCTGCTTTTGTACTCGTCTTAGTGAATTATTTTTGCTTCTCGCAGAGCTTGGGTGATGCTTACGATTTCGTTGGAATGGCCGGTGTGCCCCGCTACCTGAGAGGCTAGTAATATGCGCAGACGATCCACTAATGAATTTGGATCTTTCCAAGGAACAAATTCCACTTTTTTATTGGTTACTGTTAATAACCCCCTTCCGGTACGCTGCACTCTCGATGCGGCTCTGGTAGGTTGTCTAATGCCGGAGGAGGTAGCCAGGGGGCGTACTATTTTCATATATTTTGAGCCGGCGTTACCGCTTATCCCTTGGGTTGGATCGTAGTTCTTACGATTTGCGGCGGACCGGTTCACTATGTCATAGTAATTTTCATGGTCTTTGGTTGTATAAATTAACGGTTTCTTTAAGAACATTAATTCGTAAAAGCCGGGGGTGCCTTTGTATACTATTCTATTTCCGTGATCTGTAATAACCATGTCCTGACCCTCAAAAGTAAGCTGTTTATTTCCAATTGCAAATTTATCAGTGTCTATGTCCCATCGAACTCCATAATGGAGATCGTACTTGCTCTCTGTATCTCGTATCATTCCCTCGATATATTTTCTAGCTAACCCTGAGAACTGTTCCAGGTATTCCCCTAGAACTTCCGGTTCCATCATTTGTCGCACGGTTTCCCTAGCCTCTGCTACCGAAGTTTCAATTGCCGCTTCTTCTTGAGCCTCCACCTGTTGCTCCTCATCCGGTAAACTCTCATACAATACTTCTCTGTCAAGAAATCTAGGTGTGGATGTTACCAACGCTGAAGTCGATGGTCCGGGAATGGCAATGTCGGGGGTTGACGCTCGTACGGGGGTTTTACCATTTCTCGGACGGGGTAGGATAGATGGTGTGGACACTCGTCGTTTGATGGTTCTCAGCATAGGTCCTACTTCTTGCTGTATTGTTTGACCACCTTCTTGCTTGATGGATGTTAGCAATTCCGTGAGTGGTTGGGAAATTGGTTTAAATTGCTCCGCAAGAGCCGTCTGAGATTCGGCGATATCTGCTTTTAAAGTTTCATATTTCCGCCTGACAGCCTTTCTAGCTTTAATAAGATCGCTTACTAACCGTTTGTCCATGTTGCTATTACTGTCGTTGTTCGTAGACTAATAATTTGTACAGCAGTGGTCCATGCCTATATAGTGAAATAACTGTCAAACCCTTTTCTATAACGACCGGCGTTGATTTCGCTTTCTTTGTCGACAACTAAAAATCCATGATCTTTGATCCAACAGTGGGAACATAAGTTTTTAAACTTTTCGAATGACATGTCTGTGTTTACATGATCATCGTAAATGTGTTTAAGATTGGTGTGGTCTTGCCGGAATACGATTATGATATTCGCATTATCTCGTACCAGTTGTTTCGGGATTGATGAGTAAGTCTGACAGAGGTAAAAACAATCTATATTTCGATGACGTCCGAAACTAAAATAATCTCTAATTATGCTTTGAGTGTCGCATGCCACATCATCAAACACAATAACAGAATTTTCTTTCGCCTCGTGCGGTTTGATAACCTCACACCCCTCGCTGAATTCGTAGAATCCGATTTCTTTTAGTGACTTCAGAAGTATCTTCAGAAATTTGTATTTAGGTTGGTCAAGGGTTTTGGAATACAAATACAAGTTGTGAAACCGCACCCCATTGCGGTGCACCAAAAGACTGATCATCGCATTGGTTTTCCCAGAGCCGGAAGGACCAATGATCAACCCCCTTTTACATCCTATACCCAGTAAAGTGCCGTGTCGTCTGAACCTCTGTGACATGGAATTTACTGTATGATTTACTACCGGCAGCGAACATTTTTGTTTCACAAGTTTGACGTTCTTCATCGTTTTCGGACGGGGGCGAACTAGCTTCTAACCGCGCTGTGCTAAGTATATATCTACCCCTTTGAGCTTCACATCGTCAGTCGCTCTTCGACGAGCGTTTCTTTAAGATGAGTTATACTAGACGTAAAACTCGTAGTCGTCGTCGAATCGTAAGACGGAAAGGTCGCGGTTTGTTGAACACCCTTATTGACAAGTTGCCTTTCGAATTACATATACCAGGTTACAAGTTTTGCGGACCTGGCACTCGTTTAAACAAACGACTTTCTCGAGGTGATCGAGGAAGAAACCCTCTGGACGAGGCTTGCAAGCAACACGACATCGCATACTCACAATCCAGCAATCTTTCGACACGTCACGCGGCGGATAAAGTTCTTGCACAGAAAGCTTGGGAACGCGTTAAAGCAAAAGACTCTACTCTTGGAGAAAGAGCGGCAGCTCTTGCTGTTACAGGGATTATGAAAGGGAAAACCAAACTCGGCATGGGAGTCTCCCGGAAACGGAAGCGTACAGAACCCATTGCTGCTATGGGAACACCCCGGAAACGAAGACGTACACTACCTATTGCCGCGCAAAAATTTGGTACGGGGGTATCTAGAAAACGGAAGCGTACACTACCCACTGCTGGTGTGACGGCCCCCCGAAAACGAAGGCGTACATTACCTATTGCCGCACAAAAATTTGGTACGGGAGTATCTAGAAAACGGAAGCGTACACAACCCACTGTTGGTGTGAGAGTCTCCCGGAAACGAAAGCGCGCACTACCTATTGCCGGTATTGCACAAAAATTTGGTACGGGGGTATCTAGAAAACGGAAGCGTACAAGGTGTAGTAGGCGTAAACGTATTGGAGGGGCGGTCGTTTTTAAATCGCGAAGGAAACGCCGAATTCGTTCTAGAGTAGTACCTGTTCCCAAGAGAGGAGGTATATTGCCGCTTGTACCCATACTTGCTGCATTAGGAGCATTGGGGTCTCTCGGAGGCGGTGCTGCAGCAGTCGCTAAAGCGGTTGGCGACTCAAAGGCTTCTAAAAAGGATCTCCAGGAAAAAGAGCGACATAACAAAGCTATGGAATCCATTGTTCGAGGAAAAGGGCTATATCTACGACCGTATCAGTCAAAAAACTACCGTTGAAGCTACCACGCCGAGCGTTGACGAACATCGATATTGCACAGTACGTTAAACGCTTAGAAATTTCCCATTTTAGGGGGATATTTATGCGAGATGCCCTACCTGACAAAATTCGTCAACGAGAATGTGGTGTTACTAACTTAGACGATGATGTTGGACCTGGCACACATTGGACAGCCTACGTTAAAGCTGATCGATTTGTTCTGTATTTCGATAGCATAGGTCGCTTACAACCTCCTCCCGAATTAGTAAACTACTTTCGTAGCGACGGTAGCAACAACACAATTATGTACAACTCTAATAGATATCAAAAACTCGCATCATACACATGCGGACATTTGTGTCTCAAATTCTTATATAACTTTGCGAAACCGCTTTTGTCGTCAGTTTAAGTGTCGCGCTTCATCATGTCCAGTATATTCACTCTTACGGGAGATTCATCTGTTCTTACTGCAAATTTTGACCCTCCCATTTTCTTAGACGATGGTAGCGAATACGTCTTGGGATTGTTAAGTTTCGAAACCTACTATACTATTCCAAACGTTAGACCTCCCAACAATGAATTTCATCTTGTTGGAGAACCTCCTATTATTATACCGGAGGGAGCATATGAAATTACGGACATTGCTGAATTTTTACATAACCAACTCGATTCTGATGCGGGTGTTAAACAGGTACTGCTACGTGGAAACAACAGCACCTTAAAAACCGAAATAAAGTCCACCGTTCCAATCGACTTTCAAAGCGACAATACTATCCGGGACATGTTAGGCTTTGAGAAAAAAGTTTATGCTGCAGATAGGTGGCACACAGCTGAACATGTTACGAAAATTTTGAACATCAACTCGATTCTTATTCATTGCAACATCTCCGTTGGTTCATATAAAAATGGTAAGCCCGGCCATATCATTCACCAATTCTTCCCCATAGTACCACCCGGGTACAAAATAGTGGAAACCCCTAACCCAGTCATCTATCTACCGATCAGCACGAAACAGATCACTAACTTAACTATTAAAATACTAGACCAATCGGATAATCCTGTCAGTTTTAGTAAGGAGACCGTCACGGTAACATTACATTTAAAGAAACTGTAATGGGTTTTCAATTCACCACTCCGTACCGCCCCTGCTTCACTTCCTATAAGAATCGTCGCCCACACCCTCGTAAGATCAGTAGGGCTTCGTCCGCCACGCAGCTAACTAAAGCAAACAGAGACTTCTTGCGGTCCTTAGGCTTTACAATAGTGTAATGAGTATTTTAAATATTGGAGAGCGAGTCCTCGTCGACACTTCTATCATTAGCAATCAATTGCACACACATCAACCGTATACAAACCGTTTTGACTATAACGATGAAATTCGAATTCCAATTCCCGAAGATATGTCAACTCTTCCCGGCCTGAGCTATCTGTACCTAGAGGGAAAGTTGCGGAAGGAAAACGGTGAAGTTACAACGGCTAAATTCCTTAACAATGGTTTGGCTCACTTATTTAGCGAAATCCGATACGAAATCAATGGCGTCGTTGTCGACTCTGTCACCAAACCTGGTATTACGTCTACTCTTAAGGGATATGTGTCCTACAGTTCCGCTGACGTTAAAAAGCTTCAAAATGCAGGTTGGTTTGCCGCCGGCGATCCTGCCATTGCCGATCAGGAAGGTAACTTTAGTGCCTGCATACCGTTGAGAATGCTGTTAGGATTCGCTGAAGATTATGGTAAAGTTATACTTAACATTCGACAAGAACTCGTATTAATTCGCAGCAATACCGATGCCGACGCCGTATTCAGTGCTACCGTAGGGGAGACGGCTAAAGTTACGATTGACAAACTATATTGGAAGGTTCCTCATATCACTCCAGGTCTTGCTCAAGAATTAGCCCTGACCAAATACATCGATAAAAATATTGACACTCAAGTCGCATTTCGCAGCTGGCAGCTTCATATCATACCCGGTGTTCATGCTGTGACTCAACATTCTCACGCTATCGCTACAAGCACAAAATTACAAACCCCCAGATATGTCATCGTAGGGTTTCAATCAGGTCGTTCGGGGCTAATCGCTAAGGACAATGCTAATTTCGATAAAATTAGTCTTACTAATTTCCGAGTTTATCTGAACACCGAACGATTCCCATACGACAATTTACATAACAATTATGCACTCAATCATTACGCAACATTATACGACATGTATTCCAAGTTTCAATCATCTTATTATAGCAAAATCGATGAGCCCTTCTTCTCCCGCCATGACTTTGCAGACAAGGCGCCCATTGTTGTAATCGATTGTTCCCATCAAAAAGACTACCTTCATGCAAACGCTGTCGTTTTTCGTGTTGAATTTGAAACTTCCGCTAACGTGCCAGCCAACACAACTGCGTATTGTCTCGTTCTTCACGATCGGGTTTTTACTTACAACGCATTGTCAAAAGCAGTTAAACAACTGTAATTTCGCAAAACACTTCAGTTGCACCTCGACTTTTAGCGTAACTAGACCATGCTCTCTATACCTAATACGATGAAGATCATTATCGATATTCAAGGTTTTAAGACGTCCGATAAGCACTTTACCCCAAAAGAATTGGCCTCCTACGACGGTACCTCAGTATCTCACCACATTTTTAAACCCCCTTTCGCCCTCCATTCCTTAACACCTCATTTACAACAACAAGCCCGCTGGGTAATGACTAATCACCATTGCATCGACTGGAATGAGGGATTTACTCCAGCATACATGTTTCCTGCAATCTTACGACGTCTTCTGCAAGGTGTCACCGAAATATATGTGAAAGGTCGAGAAAAGGCAACTTTTCTACGCCGCTTTACTACCATCCCAATCATCGAAGTGGAAGAAAGGCCGGCCCTCACCCCATCACAACCCGCTTGTTTATATCATTCCAAACCGATTTGTTATTGCGCTTTATCTAACGTGTATCATATTTATAATCACTACATAATGGAATAAAACAACCTTTTTAATTTTTATTGTTTTTATTTGTTTACAATATACCGTTTAACTACACGGATTAAACATCTACGTACTAGTGGAAAAGCGCTCTACATAAATTGTTCGCCTATGTTCGGCGCACAAGACGTCTCGCAGTACTTCATCCATAGTAAGTATCCTCCGATGGAACCGCAACCTATCCACAGCTTCTCGTTCCCACCGTCCTCTCCGAGCTTCTCGAAACGCATACGTCCACGTATGCAAATTGCACATCTTATTCTTCGAGTCGTCAAACTGCACGCTCTTCTTCATTTTCCTTCCTCTCTATAAAGGCTTTTACTTCACACATATGCCATTTTAGGCCAAGACTATCCATTAAATCTACAAGGAGGCCTTCATTTATGGCTCCGTCTAAAAATAGTTGACCGACAGCTGCACCGTTTTTGTACTGTTTTTCTTTTTTATACAACTCTTCGTCACTGAATCCGGAACGTCCTAACCCATATACGACTTCGTGCGACGCTTCGAAAGCTAAATCCTTTAACGAACTCACTAATCGTTCAACCGCACTAGGTACGTCTCTTGCAGCCGGTCGAGCAGCCTCTCTATAATTCATCCACATGACTACACTGCCAACTGACGACTCAGGGCTTCCACTTCGATGTCGCACTTTACCATAGAACTTGCGAACGTTAGCACTTCCACCATACACGCAGTCTTTTCAGAGTTCTCCTCCAGCTGATCCACTACAGACCATACATTTACTAAACAGTCTCCACAAAGGTTTGCTACACCCTTTACTATTTCTTTATAGAAACTCTCAAAGTGTAACGCTTTTAATTGTGCGAATCGCGCTTCCACGAGTTTCTGCAAGCGCCACAATTCTTCTACAGTTTCGCTCGCTAAACGCACCTCTGACAAGCCCACTTCCTCCAATTTGATTATTTTCCTTGTCTGGATCGCTTCAAATACAATCCTCTTCTTTCCTATTTCCAGAGCTGGCCACTCACCGTCGAGAGAATACAAGTAGTTGGAAATCACTCCTTGATTTGCAATCAGGGCTGTCCACTCCCATTCATTTAACTGCACCCAGTCATTTTTGGCACCCCGTATTATAATACTTGGGTTAAATTGCGAACTCCAATCAAACCCTACACTGACGTACTTAGAACTTGATTTATTTAATTTGTACGTCCTACTATTCAGAAGTTCCGGACAGAACAGTGGTTGCGTCTTTCTTGCTTTATTACTCTGAACTACCTCAATAGCTTTCAACAAGGCTTCCATTTCTGCACGACTATCGGATGCTACTACCCTTGCCGACTCTTCTACGCGCTTTTATTTTCACATTTCCAAGGTTATATGTGGTAGGAGGTGACCGTAAACGCGACCTTGAAGTCATGTTTACTGCACTACTTTTTTGGACTCAACAATTATGGGAACCTTGAGTTGAAATTCCACATATAACATATTTGGCTTGACTGCCCAAAATTTTAGCATATCACCCTTTTTTAATGTCTTCCCGATCATTTCCTGTAATTTATATGACCCCAACCAGTTGATATAAATTTCGGTATTTTCGGGATAAAGTAAGACGTTTGTTATTTCAGCTTCACGGAAGGGAATAGTATATTCGATGTCACCATGCGCTAGGATGTACCATCTATCATCATTGACGGCAATGGATACTAGTTGTAAATCTCGTTCATAATATAAAGGCTCGCTTAGCTCTTCAACCACAAACACCTGCGGGTGTGATGTGGAATTCGCATGCATATGTTTACCAAATTTATCGATAGGCATTGCTCAAGCGTCGAACTGGATATGAATACTGAAAGCGTAGGCTTCTACTTATAAAATATCAATAATCATAGACGTCGCTAGGAGTGCAATAAAACACAGACCCCTTTATATACATATATTTAATTAAGCCAACAATAAGTAATATACACTACATCCCCATCTGCTAGCCGAGCGAGAAAGCGCTGGATGGGGACCTCTACATGCCGCCGCCACCACAGGAATGGGTCACCCTCGTATGTGGTGGGTAGCGTCCTCAGGAGGGTCGACTGCCATAGGCGCTCGCTTCCAAGACTCATGGAATAGTCTATTGTTACGGCAGCCTGGAGTTGACGAGCTGATGGAGGTCTCGGTTCGGAGGTGATGAAGTATTCAAACTCCTTGTAAAATGTGGGAGCATCTTCAAAGAGCGCATCAACAACAATATCAGGCATGATGACTGGTAGCCGTGGTGGAAAAACGTTACGCTTTATATGTGAATCTCAAGGTAAGACCCTTGACCTTCTACGTTCCCATCCTTGACTACGCTCCTATATTAAGTTGCCTGTTTTCTGTAACAGTCATCATAATCCTCCAGCACCTACCATAATCATCAAGCAGCTATGGCAACTAACTTTAGAACAATTTTACCGTCATTTTCGCCGGTTTTTGGCTAGTTGCCCTCCAGCATCCTCTCAACGGTCTCTCCAGGCAGTGGTCACAATGGAGTACGCCTTGAACCTACAAGGAGAGACCCTAGCGGAGACGACCATCTTACGGACGTGGCCTGCAGTCTTCGA
Source organism: Agriotes lineatus (assembly GCA_940337035.1). Lineage (NCBI taxonomy): Eukaryota > Metazoa > Arthropoda > Insecta > Coleoptera > Elateridae > Agriotes > Agriotes lineatus. Next base: position 43,677 of record CALNHX010004311.1, on the reverse strand, counting down.
CGGATCGTCAGCTGTGTGGTGGCAGACCAACATCTTCAAGCCAGTGGACCGGTACCTAGGCCTACTGGAGGATGGGGAAGTTACATATATAACTTATACTTGGAAATAAATATATTTAGAAATATTTCTGTGGTTTTATTTTAAAGTTTCGAGATTGTGACCTTGAATTGTAGAATATAAAGCTTTCACAAACGTGTGCGTAGTTAGTTGCCATCATGAGCTCAGAACCTCGATATCCAGAATTTGGGAGCTACTCCAAACGGCTACGAACATTCGGCGATTGGAGTCGAGGTCAAACTCCAGAATCGCTAGCAGGTGCCGGTTTCTTTTGCATCAGCGACACGATTAATTGTGTACAGTGTTTCCACTGCGGAGTTCAAATTTCTGGCTGGGAGCGCAATGACAAACCCCTATCTGAACACCTCCGTTGGTCACCCAACTGCAAAATTGCCAAGGTCTACCAGCAAATACAAACCATCGAAGACTTGACTTATCAACTTTTCGATGCGTTGCATTTTTCCCCAGGAGTAGATGTGGCTGGCAACAATGGAACGGGTGCGGCCGACAAAACAAAAGGTTGCTGTTGTCATAAGTGATGCAAAGTGTGGCGCCAAACCATTCACTAGTTGCCATCGACTTGTTGAACATGCTACCAATACAATTTTTGGTTGCTCTCGCTGCAGTTCATGATGGGATTCTCTACGTCCTTCAACCGCCGCGGTGCAGTTCAGCTTCTTTCGCCTACAATGATGGAGTGCACAACGTGACGTGGCGCAAAATGGATACCAGTTCCTTGACAACTATTTCCGTTTTTAAAATACAAGTGAACAACTTTACTGAACATAACGTTTTAACGTTCAAGATAAAATACCATTTCCCTTCATATGCGGTAGATACGAATTGGCAAACGATTTTGCTAAAAAATAAACCTGATGTCTTGAAGAAGCTGCTCTCACCCGCGGATAATTCCTGCTGTATATCTACTATTGTTTTAAGCACTATTTTATTCGCTCTAATGTGTATGTCTGTAACGTATTTCTTAATCTGTTGGTATTATAATCATTTAGTGTAGCCACTACTGTAATTACTCTTTGTATGTGCATCTTAAATATAACTTTTTTTATTAAATTATGTGTATCTTTCACTCTACGAAGGTACTCTGGATGAGTAACCAAATATTCTATCCGACTCGATGGTCTAGAGGTAAAGATACCCTCGGCTGCAGATTGCAGATATACAGGGAGACCTAGGTTCGAATCCTAGTCGAGTCATAATTTAGACATGAAGTATCCTAGGCGTTTACTTCATGCCTAATTTTTTAAATAAATATGTTAAGCGCAGTCTGTTCTAAGCACTACATAACTCTTTCTATGCCCTTGGCCGTAAACGTGATCTTGACCTTGAATTTTTTTAAAGTAGCCCCAACCTCGAACGCGGGTTTGACCTTGAACGTGGCCTCGCTCCGAACGTGGCCTCGCTTCGAACATGACCTTGGGCTTGCACGTGGCCTCGCCATGCATGTGATCTTGGGCTTGAACGTGGCCTTGCCTTGAACTCAAGGCCAAGTGGTGGGGGGAGGTTCCAGAACCATCCACTTCCCTCTACTTCAGCAATACTGCAGTGACCCCACGCTAGTGTCTTCGTAGTGTTGGGAATAACGTAGCGCTTGTCATCATGCGACGAAAGCGCGACCTTATTTATTAAGTCGGTGTACATAGTGTGCAAACGGGATTTAAAGACGTACATTTGACACAAGACAGTCTCCCGCTTGTTCTCGGCAACGGCCTGATAAAGTTCGCTGGTCAGATACTTCCGAACAGCGCTCTTTTTCACTCCCTTGGCTTTCTTGTCCACTTTAGATACGCTGTTTACACAGTATGATTTTGCACCGACCCCATAAAAGCTACGTACGACTACGCCAGCATATTCGTCCTTGAATTTGCCAACAACAGACTCGGTTTGCGGAATACCGTGCAGATTATCCACATAATTTGCAGTATCGAACCAATCAAGGTTGCGTTTCATGTCATCATAAAAATTGTTGGTTTTAATTTCTATAATGAAGGAGTCAGTGTCTGTGTAGAGTAAAGAGACATTATTGTCATAACGTTTTTTCAGAAACCCATAAAAAAAGTCATACATGACAGTTTTCGAAATATCCAAAACGGAGAAACCAACATAACTAGGTTTGGCATACCAAACCCACAGTCTGTTCATTTCTACGGCTATTAAATTTTCATTAAAGCAGATTCTATCTTTAAAGTTAGGTCGCGCTATCAACGTTTCAGCCCCCAGTCTATTACCAATTTTCTCCCAATGACTTACTAACTTTACATCAACCCTTTTGTCCACATTCTCCAATGTTTTGCCAAATACGCAGTTGTTAGCCAATTTAAAAGAATTTCTCTGAAAGTTGTTTGTCGATCGGTTTCTAAAGTCAGTATTAAAATCAATGTAGGTTCTGAGCCATGGAGATTGGGTAAATTTCAGTATTCTATGTACTTTAACCAAAGTCAGACCCGCATTCAAGGCCTGCTGTAATGCTCTGTAGTGAATGACATATTTCCGTTTGCCATATAAATTTGGAATCAATTTGGGTTGTTTAAATTTTCCCTCAGGAGGAATGAGAAGCTCCGGACAAAAGGGAAAGTCATTGTGAGCGTCGTGCAAATGCTCTGGATAGTCCAAATCTACCTCCAACACGTACCCGGTATTGGACTCGGCAGACACTTGAAAAATGTCAAAATTTGAAATTTCCTCGTCAGTCATCCAAACAAAATCACGTTGTGGTAGAAACTGTCTCATTGCGTAACCATAAAGGTTGGTTGCGTCTAAAAACATGATAAACGACGTAGGTTTAGAAGCATCGTAATTCCCGACAAACTCATTGTTAGCAATAGCTTGTCTCCCCACACAAGTGCTGACTCCTCCGCGAATACTGTTTCTAAAAAAGTCTAACATATCTAAATCAGTAAGCAGCTCAAGTTCAACCCCCGTAAACTTTAACATAGCGTCCCAGCTTAATCCTGGGGCCGTGTAGTACTGAGCTGGATCCAACTTGTAATGTTTTAAATAAAAATTTCTAAAATTTTCGAACACGTCTGCCAAAATAAACACGTCACATTTGAGATAGACATCGGAGTAGTCGCCCAACGTTTGACAACCAAAAGTTTCCCAAACCTTCACGGCTCGTTCGTAATCAGTCTGAGAAATATGGGTTTCGGTTAGACGGTCATAAAAGTCTTCGATCGAGGGTAAAGCAGACTCATCTAATTTTTGGAAAGAATCTAAATAGGAATATGGAAACACACCTTTCTGTCTCATCAACTCAAATTTGATGCCATTTCCGAATTGACTTTGAATTTCAACGCACTGGCCATCCGACAAGGTGTCGGCCAGCGATGCCAAAGACGAGCCCATGAAACGAAAGCTATCCAAAAATCTGATGTTCAGATAAATGTTTTTTCGCTTTCCCTCCACAAAAATTTCATCAACCCAAAGACGTTTGCCAAACGAAATGTACTTTTCTTTAGTTACCGGAATGACATCAATGTCTTCGTTATTTTGAGCCAATTGTTTAACAAACAGGTGCGAATCGTAATTTAGATTGTGAAAAAATACCGGAATAAAATTTGGAAGTTTATAATTTAAATTACAATTGGAGTGGGCGGCTCCCCGATAGTCTCCAGTCAAATGATCGTGATTGCGTACTTTTACATCCCCTTCACCAAACGGTCGACCACAAATGTAACATGAAACGGCTTCGTTAAAGTTGTGAATTTCCATAGCAGACATAGCTTTCATAGGTACAACGTTTTTCAAATGATGCGAATAGATGTTTTGCGCATCTCTATCTAAACGTTCTATAAACATGTCCACCCCATCCTCCCCCCGATAAATTTCGAATTTTGACAGGCTGTCGTCATACGAACATTTCAAATAGTACGCGAAAGAGTAGGGTATGTGTTTACAGGTTGTAATGGTATACGGTTTTGTGGGATCCGGTTGTTGGTCTCCTGCATCAACGGGTGCCAAAATTGTTTCAAAATCCGCGTACACTACGAATCCAACCTTCAATTGCTTCTGATAATTTTCAAATTTGAGAATATTCTGCGGTCTTACCTGACCACACTTGTCGGTGATCAACTCTGTCGTTGGCAATTTAGTATACACCTGATTACAGTCATAACTTTGATGCATAGTCAAGTGTGCTTCAGTTCTAAAGTAATTCAGGCAACCGTCGCAAAAATGCTTTGCACCGTCTCTAGCCGTTATTTGTCGCGACACTAATCTAGACAAATCTTTGATCCAACAGTAGTGACTATTACCTTCGTCGTTAGTTACAAGCAATAAATTTACATGCCACCTTTTTTATAGGAGGTGTAGTACAGAGGTCCCACAACTTCATATTTAGTTTTATTGTCTTTAAAAAATTTCTCCAAACCGTATACGTTTATAGAAAGCTGCGGATTAATTGTTTCAAATTTAGAAATATCGCGCAACCGAACCGGAAATTCAATATCGGTCCATTGTAAAAATCGACGACAATTCGGATACGAAGAAGTTCGATTGGGCAATCCCTTTGGTTCACAGAGGGCCGAGGTTACTGCCCAACCGAAACAACAATCGTCATTGTTTTTTACGTTTACGATCGCTTTCTTGCGCTGAATCTGCTTTGGGAGCGGGATGTACGAGGATGCCCGAAATGGATTGTATTTGTTGACGTTGACTTCAATGTACAACAACTGCTTCAAGATCCATCCTGACAATACAGAAAATCACCAAAGTTAGAATTGTTACAAAAAGCTACAGATCTCTTGCACACACCTGATTCCCGCTCCTGAAATACCGACACCTTCTCGTCTAGTCTTCCAGTCAAATTATCATATAAGTGGCTCAAGTCTGTACCGCGAGTGACTACCTCGTTAGCCGTATGAAAAGTTTTTACGTCTTGTAGATCTTGAGCTTCCAAAATAAAATACCCGAAGAGTTCGAAATTGATTTTGATGCTAGTTAATTTGGTTAGCTGCCCTTCTATCAAATTTAAAATTTTTTCTTTCAATTCGGTCATATATTCCACAACGCTTATATGATAATTTTCCGTGGAAATCCTATAACTGGCCACACGGGACTTGAAGGCGTTTTGAAGGGCCACCACACCTTTCCCCAAGTGAAAGACGCCGCACCGCCTCGTGTGACGATTGCTCCTCAGATGACCACCGAAGCACGTTCGAGGAATGTTTTCATCGCACACGTCACAGTATTGCGTCCTTGAGAAACCACCTATCAAAACAAACTATTTACACACTGTACAAACACACCAAGCACGCCTACCATCACTACTGGAGTTGTTTAGTTTTGGGCGTTTACTCGGCCCCTCACCACCCACCACCGAAGTCTCCATAGCGTCGCCTGTAATTAATACAACTACACTGAAGGTGCTGCTCTACATCAACACAATTTAAACTCACCACTCGTAGATGGATGGCCCAGCTGTTGGCGACAACTTTCTCTCCGGTGGCGGAACAAATTGTCGGCTCTGGTGAAGGACTGTCCACATTCGGTGCATTGAAACATTATAAATGATTAATTCCAATTCTACACTGGGCAGGCTCTTCGCTAGAACGTTAGAGGTATCGCTCTCGCCAAGTATCGCTTCCCTAGCCAAACATGTAAATACAATTAGCACACTCTAACACACTACCCAGGTACCACGAACGTGGACGTTAAGCCTTGATACCCTGGAGGGGATGGGGAACTAGGTTACGTCGTCTTGGAATTTAAGGAAACTTACATTTGTTTGTCTTAGTGAATTGCCGCCGCTAGTTGACAAATTCGCTTCGCTGTGTTGATTAGAGTTCGTGAGACCTCACGTTGCCGCTGCGTCAGCTGGCTGCGCCGTTGCACATATTTATCGTATTTTTTAGCCTTACGACTGTGCCTTTTGGCTATTTTGGGTCTCAACCTTACTATTTTTTTGGTGACGGCTGCCAGTTGTAATTCGATATTATCCAACTGCACATCCATACCGTCCCTCAAGCTTTCCAAATATTTAATTTCCGCTATTCGTGCAACCTGAGCGGCAACTCTGTCCTGGTATGATTTTAAATTGTTTTGCGTCAGTGGCATATTTTCGTCGTTGTCATCGTCGTCGTCGTCGCTTACCGAAGAGATGGGCGATATCACACCATCACCCTATGAAATGGATGGTGGTGCAACATCGACCGCCTCCCTCTCAGTGTCCTCGGACGCAACAGAGGAATCGAATGTTGCTACTGTGCCCATTGCAACTTCCGCCACCGGAGAGGCTCGTCCGCTTTCGGATGCTACAATGCGCACAGTATTGTTCTTCTGTGACAGTGGTTGCGGTGTTGCCAGTTGTGAGTTGCGGCTGGTCGGTCGCCTTGAGCCTGAAGCGACTTGGATACCCAATCCGAGGTTTTGGGTCTCTACAGCAACATCGAAAGCGTCTTCCGCAAAAAATGTATCCCCGAAATCAATAGCAACAAAAGTTTGTTCCGGGCGTGTGGGATTGGGGGACTGAGACCTCACCTTTTTCTGCGGTGGTGGTAAATTTTCGCGTATCCCGTCGTTAAAATCAAGACTTAGCATATCCATAAATTTTTGCGTGTTAAACGTTGATGTGTCTTGCACACCCTCGATGCGAACGGCCCCATGTCCAGTCTCAATCGCACAATCCCTTACTGTCTCCTCAATCAATAAATCTACTTCCAAATTTGGCTCAATTTTGCGTTTCTGCCCTCTAACCAAACATTCTTTTAAAATTTTACCACTCGCCGGTTTTTCAGCGGACGATGTGATGGGACTACACCCCGGAACTGCATCAAGTTGGGTTAAAATTTTAACCTTATTCTGCTTTTTTGACATGCTTTTCCTGCTACTCACCGGTTTTTTTGATGTTCTCAAATCGGCCTCAGATTCTGAGGACACCACTACAACCGGTGGCTGCAGCTGGACATTTTGATGTATTGTTACCTTGTCGCCGGACGCTTTCGATGTAGAAGGTTGAGCCAGTGCGGATTTGGGGTAAGATCCGCTAGCTCTCGGACAGATGCAGAGTACCACATCCTGCGGTTTCAACAAACTCAACTTACTATACCCTGGCGCCCGCGTAACACCACCACAAACCGTGCAAATCACAACACCTGAACGATGCATCACGAACGAGAACAAACTTAAGAGTGACGCTCCTTACCGCCACCACATGTATTTATACTAACAATATGGTGGGGGCTTGTCCTTGCCTTGAGACTTACATTCCGAGCGTTTCCAAATAACAAGAAGGTCCACCGAACTTGCCCTTGAGACATTATAATTCGAGCGTTTCCAATAACCAGAAGGAGCACTGACCTTGTCCTTGAGACTTTGAAATTCGGGTGCTTACAATAACAACAAGGAACGCTGACCTCGGCCTTGGTCTGGGAATGCAGTGGATGTCGGTATTGCGAACTTGAATTTTACGGTTGCAACGTTCCTTACCGTCAGCGTCCTACATAAACATAAAGTCTACAGTGAAATAGTGGCGTCTAGAAACAAATGTCACAAAAAATAATTCAAGAAACCACACTGATTGCTCACTAAACAACGGAGATATGAGCGTTTTAAAATTTACAAGGTGGAAAGGTTGGACAAATCGGAAAGCAAAAGCTAATATATACATAATTTTAAAAAACACTCCGATATCTTAATAAACAACGGAGATATGCTATTTCTAATATTTAACCCCAAGTGGTTGGGGTAGGTGGTAGTTTCAGTTTAAAATCGCAAAGTACAAGGCAATAGGAACACAATAAAAAAAACTCCGATCAAATATCTAAATAAACAACGGAGATATGTAATTTTTAATATTTTACCTCAAGTGGTAGGGGGGAGGTTGTAGTTTGAGTTTATAATCGCAAAGTAGTTGACACTAGGAGTACAATGCAAAAAACCGCGTTTAAATATCTCAATAAATAAAGGAGATATGAGCTTTTTAAGATTTTACATTTTTCAAAAAAAAAAAACCAAAAAACCAAAAAAAACAAAAAAAAAACATTTTCCTGTGCGACATTTTTCAAAAAAATTTTTTTTATTTGTTCTGAAAATAGTATCGGGTGATCGCGACTTCGATCGGTACTTTTAATGGTGTAAACACAGCTTTTAGCTTTGTGCATTATTATTAAGGTGTGATTTGGAACATCTGGTACTTCTAGAATGTCTGGGACATCTGGGACGTCTGGGACGTCTGGGTCGTCAAAGACATATGGGCCGTCTGGGACTTCTGAAACATCTGTGACATCTGGGACGTCAGGGACATATGGGACGTCTGGGACTCCTAAAACATCTGGGATGTCTGAGACGTCTGGGACATCTGGACATCGGGGACGTTTGGGACATCTGGGACGTCTGGGACATCAGGGAAGGGGCATCTGAGTCATCTGGGACGTCTGGGCAGTCTGGAAGGTTTGGGACCTCTGGATCATCTAGGACATCGGGGACTTCTGGAACGTCTGGGACGTCTGGGACGTCTGGGACATCTGGGACATCTGAAACATCTGAGACAATAGGGGCATCGGGAACGTGTGGGACGTTTTGGGACGTCTGGGACGTCTGGGACATATGGGACGTCTGGGACGTCTGGGACGCTTAGAACATCAGGGACATCTAGAACATCTAGAATATCTGGGACGTATGGGACGTAGGGGACGTCTGGGATATATGGGACATCTGGGACGTCTGGGATATCTGGGACACTTGGGACGTCTGGGACGTTTGGAACGTCTGGAACGTCTGGGACATTTGGGTCGTCTGGGACGTCTGCGACGAAACATCTGGGACGTCTGAGACTAGACATCTAGAACATGTGGTACGTCTGTGATGTCTGGGACATCTAATACGTCTGAGACGTCTGGGACGTCGGGGACATCTGGGACCTCTGGGACGTCTGGGACGTTTGAGACTTCGGGGGCATCTGGGACGTTTGGGACATTTGGGACGTCTGGGACGTTTGGGACGTCTGGGATATCTGGGACGTCTTGGACGTCTGGGACATCTGGCACATCTGGGACGTCTGGGACATCTGGGACATCGGGGACGTTTGAGACGTCTGGGACGTCTGGGATATCTGGGACGTCTTGGACGTCTGGGACATCTGGCACATCTGGGACGTCTGGGACATCTGGGACATCTGGGACATTTGGGACGTCTGGGACAGGACATCTGGAACATTAGAAACGTTTGGGACGTCTGGGACATCGAAGACGTTTGGGACGTCTGAGACATCAGGGACGTTTGAGACATCTGAGACATTTGGGACGTCTTGGACGTCTGGGACGTCGGGGACATCTGGGACGTTTGGGACTTTTGGGACGTCTCGGAAGTTTGAGACGTCTAGGACGTTTGAGACGTCTGGAACGTCTGAAAAGTCTGGGATATCTGGGAGGTCTGGGTCATCTGGGACGTCTGGGACGTCTAGGACGTTTGTGACGTTTGGGACATCTGAGACATCTGGGATTTTTAGGACGTGTGGGCCGTCTGGGGCGTCTGGGACGTCTTGGACATCTGGGGCATCTGGGACGTCTGGTACGTTTGGGACGTTTGGGATGTCTGGAACGTTTAGGACATCTGGGACATCTGGGACATCTGGAACATCTGGGACGTCTGGGACATCTGGGACATCGGGAACGTTTGGGACGTCTGGGACGTCTGAGACGTCTCTGTTATCTGGGACATTTGGGACGTCTGGGACGAATTGTACGTCTGGGACGTCGGGGATATTTGGGGCATCTGGGAAGTCTGGGACGCTTTGGACGTCTGGGACGTCTAGGACGTCTGGGACGTCTGGGACGCCTGGGACATCTGGGACATCTGGGACGTCTGGGATTTCTGGGTTATCTGGGACATCGGGGACGTCTGGGACGTTAAATGGTTAAATAGGTTAGAGAAGTAAAGGTCTCTTCCGAAAGCAACGTTTAGCACGCTTTAGCATATTTAGACATGAAATCCATATAGTACAAGTTGAGTATTATTCGTAACATCAAAGGCGTCCCAAACGTCCCCGATGTCCCAGATGTCCCAAACGTCTCAGACATCTTAGACGTCCGAGACGTCCGAGGTGTCCGAGATATCCCAGACGTCCCAGACGTCCCAAACGTCCCAAACGTCCCACATGTTTCAGACGTGCCAGACGTCCCAAACGTCCCATACGCAGCAGACGTCCCATTTGTCCCAGACGTCCCAGATGTCCCAGATGTCAGGTCCCAGACGTCCCAGACGTCCCAGATATACCAGATATACAAGACGTCTTAGACGTCCCTGACGTCCCACATGTCCCAGACGTCCAAGACGTCCTTGACATATCCGATGTCCCAGATGTCTCAGACGTCACAGACGTCCCAGATGTTTGAAATATTCCAGACGTCCTAGACGTCCCAAACGTTCCAGTTGTCCCTGGGTTCCAGACTTGCCAGATGTCCCAGACGTCCCAGAGGTCCCAGAGGTCCCAGACGTCCCAAACCTCCCAGATGTCCCAGATGTCCCAGACGTCACAGACGTCCCAGATGTTTGAAATATTCCAGACGTCCTAGACGTCCCAAACGTTCCAGTTGTCCCTGGGTTCCAGACTTGCCAGATGTCCCAGACGTCCCAGAAGTTTCAGACGTCACAGATGTCCCCGACGTCCCAGATGTCCCAGACGTCCCAGACGTCCCAAACGTCCCCGATGTTCCAGATGTCCCAGACGTCCCAGACGTCCCAGATGTGCCAGATGTTCCAGGCGTCCCAGATGTCCCATACGTCCTAAACATCTGAGGCGTCCCCGATGTCCCAGATGCCCCAGACGTTACATACGTCCTAGATGTCCCAGACGTCCCAGATGTCCCCGACGTTCCAGACGTCCCAGACGTTCCAGATGTCCCAGATGTCCCAGACGTCACAGACGTCCAAGATGTTTGAAATATCCCAGACGTCCTAGACGTCCCAAACGTCCCAGATTTCCCAGACGTCGCAGACGTTCCAGACGTCCCATACGTAGTAAACGTCCCAGGCGTCCCAGACGTCCCAGATGTCCCAGATGTCAGGTCCCAGACGTCCCAGAAGTCCCAGATATACCAGATATATAAGACGTTCTAGACGCACCAGACGTCGCAGATGTCCCAGACGCCCAAAACGTCCCAGACATATCCGATGTCCCAGATGTCTCTGACGTCCCTGATTTCCCAGATGTACAAGACGTCCCAGATGTTCCAGACTTCCCAGACGTCCCCGATGTCCCAGATATCCCAGTCGTCCCAGGCGTCCCAGACATCTCAGATGTCCCAGATGTCCAAGACGTCCCAGACGTCCCAGATGTCCCAGATGTCCCAGACGTCTCAGAAGTCTCAGACGACCCAGACGTCTCCGATGTCCCAGACGTCTAAGACGTCCCTGATGTCCCAGATGTCCCAGACGTCCCCGATGTTCCAGATGTCCCAGACGTCCCAGATGTCCCAGATGTCCCAGACGTCTCCGATGTCCCAGAATTCCTAGACGTCCCCGATGTCCCAGATGTCCCAGACGTCCCCTTTTTAGTTGGATGTAACCACAACTTAAATTGATCTTGTTGTTCCCAAGCACACTGATATTTATGAATAAATTTTCCTTTTTTATTTTTCTCTTTTTGTGTTTTATTATGTTCATATTTCGAACCTGATTTAGATCCTGAATCACTCATTTTTACATAGAATTTAAGAGTATCTACACAGAGTAGAGAAATTCACTCACATCACAAAAACGCGAAGCGACCGGTTATAATTTTTAGAAGTGCGTACAGTAAGCAGTGAGTAAATAGTCTATTTAATTTTAATAATGAAGATATGCTAAATGCAAATACGACAGCTAGTGTTATATAAACTACAATTTGGTAGGGTATTCCCTGAATTGGTGCACATCAGCAATAAATAATCTCTCACCATTAACATTTAATTATTCAAACCATGCCCAAAGAATAAACAAACGTTGAATAAATTGCTTCCAGTATAAGATCCTGACATATTATATTCCAGCAACAATTTTCAAAATAATGCTGCGATCGCATATTTGCAACATTAACCTTACTGTGTCGGAATACGAAAATTAAAAAATGCTGGTATTATCAATTTTCACCACTTTTCCCTATATTTTACTATAAAATCACCACTTCACCACTGGGTCAACATTTTAAGCTATTTTCACCACAATTGGTAAAATTTCACCAGTAATGGCAACCCTGAACTGGCAATGGAAGTATGAAAGCGTGGAATAGGAAAAATGGATTGAAAACCCCTAGTTTATTTCGACCGCCCACATTATGATATTATGAATAATCCCTATTTTCTATCATATAATAGTAGCACAAATTAAATTAGTTTAATTAGTGTTCCTGGATACAATGTATCCACTATTTTCAAAAATGCATTCAAATCATTTAAACTGTTAACCTGGAGAAATTGGGATAGAGGAAGTCCAGCACCTGCAACAAAAATGGTTATACGTGAATCAGAATCTTACACATTTTGTACATAATTCTGAGTTGTACTCACCAACGGAGACCTTCATAACTGAAATTACATAAAAGAAATTAGTTCCTTGAATGCATTGCATTAATATGTACCTACAGAGTGGTTTAAAAAGAGCTACATGTAGCTGCCGTTGGAATTCCTTTGCATGTAACTTTGTATGTCGCGCTATATTCTTTGTTGTCCTCAAACTAACCAGAGCTATCAATACTTAAACAGATTCACAATTCTTGTTAATTTGAGAACTACAAAGAATATAGCACCGCATAAAAACTAACACGGAAAAATTCAAACGCAACTAGGTAGATGCAGCTCTTTTGTAATCAGTTTATATATTAGCAGGAAACTCTGTTTACAAGAATTAAACAAGTCAGCAATGTTCATAATGCATAAATACGGGCTTGCGATAAAAATGAATGGTAAATATAAACGTTTAACTGACAAATTTTAGTGTTTCCTCTATGATTTAATCAAAATTGCATTCGCGGCAAAAACAAGCCCAGACTGCAACACTTGTGCCTCTAGTGGGGAATTTGGTCACTAAGAACTAGACAACACAAAATCATGCCATTTCAATATGATATCGACGCATCTAGTTCCACCTCCTCCTCTCTAACCTCCATGAAATCTACTTTCGATGTCAGTCGTCGAAAATAGTAATTTTTAGCACCCCTCTTGGGAATTTTGATGAAGAAAGATTGGCGACACTGCCCTGAACCGAACTTGGAACCAGGGTTGCCATTAGTGGTAAAATTTCACCAATTGTGGTGAAAATAGCTTACAATGTTGACCCAGTGGTGAAGTGGTGATTTTACAGTAAATATAGGGAAAAGTTGGGAATATTGATAATACCAGCATTTTTTAATTTTCGTATTCCGACACAGTAAGGTCAATGTTGCAAATATCCGATCGCAGCATTATTTTGAAAGTAGTTGTTGAAATATAATATATCGGGATGTTTATACGAGAAGAAATTCAACGTTTGTTTATTCTTTGGGCACGGTTTGAATAATTAAATGTTAATGTGAGAGATTATTTACTGCTGATGGGCACAAATTCAGAAAATACCCTACCAAATTGTAGTTTATATAACACTAGCTTACGTATTTGCATTTAGCATATCCTCATTATTAAAATTAAATAGGCTACTTATTCACTGCTTACAGTGCTTACTGTACGCACTTCTAAAGATCATAACCGGTCGCTTCGCGTTTTTGTGATGTGGGTGAATTTCTGTACTCTGTGTAGATACTCTTAATTCTATGTAAAAATGAGTGATTCAGGATCTAAATCAGGTTCGGCATATGAACATAATAAAACACAAAAAAAAATTAAAAAAGAAAATTTATTCATAAATATCAGTGTGCGTGGGAACAACAAGATCAATTTAAGTTGTGGTTACATCCAAGTAAAAAGGTGGTCACACACTTTTTTTGTAAATTTTGTGCTCAGGGTTATGTGTAGAAAAGCAGAATTGTTAAAACACATGAAAAGCAAGAAACATGTGAATCAAATGAAAAATTACCCACTTAAACAAACTTTGGGTTCAATGGTATCCTTGTCTTAACCAGCACTTGCAGCTTCCAAGAAAAGTGGTGAATTTCAGTTAGCTTTGTGTGGTGAAAAACTTTTGCAACGTCTGGCAACCCTGCTGGGAACTGCTATCTCTTTTGAGTTTGATCAGATAGATTTCAGGCTGCAAGATTACGTTGTCTAACATTAGCTCTCTTGTTAGTCCATTCTCTGTATTAGTTGCTTCTTCAAGGTGTTCAATGTAAAAATATTAGAAGTGAGTGATAGGAAGTTTGTAAGGAAACATAACCAACTTAACCTTAATTTTGCCTGACGTCTTTCCAGATATTGCATGCATTCCATAAAGCTGGACCCTTTAGTCCTATTATCACAATGTACGTGAAGCAGGAAGTACTTGATAATAATTTGTGCAATGCAATGGCCAGCAGCTTACACGAACCAGACATAACAATCAAAGAAGCTAAAGTAGTCGCAAACTTAAAGGAAGAAGAGGTGATTGAAGACACTATTGACAACACAGCTTATCATAAATTAAATATTAAACAGGATGACTTTGGTGTAAAAGATGAATTGCTTGCTTCATGCGCAGCAAGTCGAAGCATTATGGAAGAACGGTTAGTTTGCAAATTCTGTGGATGTGAAGCAGAGGACATGCGTAATTTCTCGAAACATATGATGACCCATGCAAAACAATTTCACTTATGTTCCATTTGTGAATACAAGACGGCAGAGAAACATGATTTACTTACGCATATGAGGTCACATACAGGTGAAAAGCCTTATTCATGTTTCACTTGTGAATATAAAGCAGCAAGGAAACATAGTTTAGTTAGGCATATGAGGTCACATACAGGTGAAAAACCTTATTCATGTTCCATTTGCAACTACAAAGCAGCACAAAAAGCTACTTTAGTTATACATATGAGGACGCATACCGGTGACAAACCTTATTCATGTTCCATTTGCGAATATAAAGCAACAACGAAACAACACTTGGTTATCCATATGAGGACACACACAGGTGAAAAACCTTATTCTTGTTCCATTTGCAACTATAAATTTTCAAAGAAACAACGCTTAGTTCTGCATATGAGGACGCATACGGGTGAAAAACCTCATGCATGTTCCATTTGCATATATAAATCAGCAAGGAAAGATAAGTTAGTTAACCATATGAGGACACATACGGGAAAGAAACCTAATATATGTTCTATTTGCGAGTATAAAGCTGCAGAGAAAGGTGCACTATTGAAGCACATGAAAACACATTCAGGTGAAAAACCTTATTCATGTTCAATTTGCGAATATAAAGCAGTCGTGAACGGACACTTAGTTATCCATATGAGGAGACATACGGGTGAGAAACCGTATTCATGTTGCATTTGCGAATATAAAGCAACAATGAAGGAACACTTAGTTATCCATATGAGGAGACATACGGGTGAGAAACCTTATTCTTGTTCTATTTGCAAGTATAAAGCTACAGAGAAAGGTTCAGTATTGAAGCATATGAAAACACATAGACGTGAAAAATGTTATTCATGTTTCAGTTGCGAGTATAAAGCAGCGCGCAAAGGTTTATTAGTGAAGCACATGACGACACACACAGGTAAAAAACCTTATTCTTGTTCGATTTGCGAACATAAAACGGCAAGGAAAGATAAGTTAGTTAAACATATGGTGACACATTCAAAGCAGGAGAGAAATTTGGCTTATTTAAACCTAATTTAAACATATGGAGACACAGGCATGAAAAATCTTTATCAGTAAATTTTTGCTAACACGAATTAGGTTGCGTGTATGTATATATATTTTGTATTGCGAATAGCATTTTGTTTTGTAAACTTAATTTGACTATATTTATATATATTTTTAATATATTGAATACCGTTGCTTTTGTTCTGTTCTACATTTGTTTAGTAGTCTTAAGATTTAATGATTCCAAAATTAAAATGTGCTCACATTAATATACTTATAATTGTTGCGAATTTTGTTACTTTAAGGGAAACTATTATTGATTCTTCATTTGGCTTGCTGTTTATCACCGAAACCTGATTGTCTGATTACACAACAAATTATGTTTTTTTTTGCTACGGACAAGGTCTAGGCATGTGGAGTGCCAGGTACCTTAGATACCGACTGCTGTGATCGTATGATCAAAATTTTAGTAGAATTTTAAGGCGTTTCAGCCCTAGCAAGGAGTTTTTTACATGCTACTCATCTTAGGAAATAACATTATTTGGTAAAATCCAGTATCTAGAGGTGTAAGTGTGATGTTATTAAGGAACAAACATCTTTGTCGTATACAATTTTAACTACTTTGATATTAAACAATTATAGATAAGCACCACCTTTAATAATCGTAGCATTTGGAGTATTACACAACCCAAATCAAAAACATTACTTAGATTTTTTTAATGTCTTAGGATCAACTCTATGTGTTATATAACCACTTACAAATGGTATCATATGTTTTGGAGATAAACATAGATATACTAAACATGCCAAGTTCAGCCACAGCTCAACTATCGAACTTTTTCTAAACATTGCCATTACTTAATCCTGAGCCTTTTTACCGTTAGGTGTAAGGCTTTTGGCGGCGCTGGGATATGCCTGTTGTGTACTATTACTCTTGTTGGGCTCTATCTCTACTCCATAGTGCCTTCCACTTGTTTCTATTTTGCGCCAATTCTCGGACTTCATTCCATGCTACCGTAAAACGGGGTTACTTTGTTAATTATGTGCAATTTTGATCAGATGCACCTGGATTATTGTTTTTCATAATTACTTATTAAATTATCGTCAATATGCATATAATATTGACAAATTGGCAACACTGGATAGTAGTAGTTCATTTTAGTGTAGGCTTACCTGATGTGAGTAGTTCAAATAATTCCAAAAGCTAACCTGAAAGTGCGCCGTTGGGATGTCAGTGAATTACTTGATAAAAAAATTTATATAGTTGCAAGAAAATTGTTGTAGTTTTAGATGTTTTATACTAATTGCACGCTAGGATAGCTATTTAACATAAACAATATTTAAAAACAAATTTTTTATCGTGTGTCCTTGGTGCAATAACCTATATCTCAGCTGGGGCTACTTTGATCACACATAACGGGTAACTTTGATCTCGTATATTAATCAATTTTATTTGATAGGTATGTGTAGAAAATGGGGCGAAAACGTAGAAGAATCTTGGGTGCTAGACGCTACAAAGATTACCGTGAAGAAAATGGAGCCGCTTTACAAAAAGTAGATGATAATGACTGGTCTATTCGTAGGGCTGCAAAAGAGTACAACATTCCATATAGCACACTGTATAATAAATTTAATGAAAGGCATTATCAAAATGTTGGCCACCAGACATTATTTACTACTAGCGAGGAAAAAGCTATTATTAGAGCAGCTGTAACGTGTGGAGACTGGGGATATCCATTAACAAAAGCTGACCTGCTAGTCCAGTCGATATCCACTTTTTACCTGGAAAGTATTCCGAAGTTAATGGAATTTTGACAGGTTATTTGGGGCTACTTTAGGATGTCTATCCTAAGTTTTCGACCTCGAGGACCCTGTGCTAACTTGGGGAAGGGGGCAAAAAAACCTCAAAATTTTTGGACTTTTTTAGTTTTTCACTTATATCTCGTAAACTAAGCATATTTTGTGTGCCATAGTGTATTACAAAGTTGTAGAGCATTAAATTTTCTAAAATTTGGTTGGTGAAATGAATTTTTAGACCCAATATTAATCGAGATACAGCTACAACTTTGGTTGGCTGTATCTCGATTAATATTGGGTCTAAAAATTCGTTTCATTAACCAAATTTTAGCAAATGTAATGCTCTACAACTTTGTAATACACTACGACACACAAAATATGCTTAGTTTACGAGATATAAGTGAAAAACTGAAAAAGTCCGAACATTTTGAGGTCTTTGCCCCCCTCTCCAAGTTAGCACAGGGTCCTCGAGGTCGAAAACTTAGGATAGACATCCTAGAGTACCCCCAAATAACCTGTCAAAATTCCATTAGTTTCAGAATACTTTCAGCTACCCCCCCCCTTTTTTTCATTATATCGACTGGACTATGCAGTGGATTGCTAAACATTTTGCTGACAGTAAAGGACGAATTTTACCAAACATGGTAAATAATAAACCGGGAATTGATTGGGTAGTTGGTGTATTAACTCGACATAAAGATGAAGTAACTACTAGAGTAGCGGCGAACATTAAACGCTCCCGAGCCAGTGTGAGTCCGGAGACCATACAGGAATATTTTAATAATTTAAAAACAACACTAAAAAATATTCCGGAAAGTAATATTTTTAATTACGATGAAACTAATTGTACCGACGATCCAGGAAAGAAGAAGAAAATTTTTAAACGTTGCATTAAATACCCTGACCACGTTTGTAATTTCACTAAATCTGCAACAACAGTTATGATGTGCATTTCCACATCCGGTGTTTTATTGCCACCCTACATT
Organism: Agriotes lineatus; assembly: GCA_940337035.1. Lineage (NCBI taxonomy): Eukaryota > Metazoa > Arthropoda > Insecta > Coleoptera > Elateridae > Agriotes > Agriotes lineatus. The sequence continues at coordinate 25,130 of CALNHX010004311.1, read as the reverse complement.
ATATATCGTTCTGAGAGGATGTGGACTATATGGACCCAGAAAGGGCCAAAGGGGGAACCATGTTGCAGTTTGTGTTGTTGTAAGGCTGGTACTACTACTAACAGGACATTACACGGTTGGATGGAAGCAACAACATTTACTGATTGGTGTATAAGCTGCTTCTTACCACACGCTCAAAATTTAGAAGGGCAATAATAGGAGACAATTTGGTGGCGCATTTTACAGTCATGTCGAGAAAACGATAGTTTTTACTTGCTTGCCGCCAAATTCAACATATTTAACGCAGCCACTAGATGTGTGCTTTTTCCGTCCAATGAAAATGGCTTGGAGAAAACAACCTGCTGCAATGGAAAGATCGGAATTCAACAATTGCTACGGTACAAAAAGACGAATTTTCCAGCCTGCTAAAGAAAACACTAATTGAAATGTATAAAAAAACAATCAAAGGCCAAGAGTTGAATGAAGTGGCAATAAAGAAAAATATAAGTAGTTTTGAAGCCACTGGCATTGTACCCTTTAACCCAAAAAGGGTGTTAAAAAAATTGCCTGGTTTTAATGAGAATAATGTTGAAGAGGATGTAAACTCTGCAATAGTTTCCCTTTTAAAAACACAAAGATTTGGTGAACAATCTGCGAGGAACGTACGTAAAACAAAGAAAAATTTAAATGTTCAGCCGGGAATAAGTGTTACAAGTTATGAAAGTAGTACCGAAGAAGATGTAGAAGAAAGTCTTAGTGCAGATGGTATAGATATGAAGAGTGATGAAAATGAGGAGATAACATGTAATAATGACATTTCCAATGACAAGAGCAAGTTGTGTGTAGGAGACTATGTTGAAATAATATTGGGATTGGCTAAAACAAATTCATTTAAATATTACTTGTGCATAATTACAGAAATTCTTGATGATAATAATTTCAATGTTAATTTCTTCCGTAAAAGACTTGGGAAAAAAGCATTTTTTTTGTGTTTCCCGATGTGAAAGATGAAAGTATTATAAAAGAACATGAAATTGTCAGAAAAATTGCTAATCCTACAATTTACAGAGGCCGCTACACTTTCTCTAATCTTAAACTAGATAAATACGATTAGTTTTCTAGTACTTAAACTGTATTAAGTTACAAGCTACTATTAAAATCTTCTTTGTTTTTTCTTTTGCTTAGTTTTTATGCTTGTGAAATTATCTTTTCCTACGACTGCTTCTAAAATCAAGCTTTCCGCCTTGTTGACGTACGTCAAAAATTGATTGTTTTGAATCAGTTCATCGCGGCAGCCGTCATAAGTAAGTATATAATCGTTAATCGTAATACATAGCAACATACATAAATTTTATATAAGCATTCATGATTATATACCTAAGTCGGCTAGTGGTCAGCTATTCGAAAACGTCAAAGTTGACAGCTGTCACTGTGAATTTGATTTAAACCTTTTTTCGCGATTTAAAGTTACTTGTGCTTTATTTTGTGTATTGTCGGTGTTTAAGTGTCAAGAAAAATAAGAAATGGGCGATAAAATATCCAATTCTGATGTAAAAATTTGCACGTCGCTGGAAATTTTAGAAATGGCAAAAAACACCAGTTTAAACCTATTTTCGAAAATTTTACAGTCGTAGGAAAAATTTTGTATGCAACACGAGCGAAAAATGCATTAGGCGTTCGTTCGAGTTTTTTCGGACCTCGCTTCGCTCGGCCCGAAACTTTCGAACTCACGCCTAATGCATCATTTTTCGCTCTAGGTACATAAATAACTATTTATAGACTTATTTAATAATAACTAACAGCCAGTCTTATAAAGGTCACTAATCTGACGTTAACTTTAATTCGCTGTTAAAATAAACAAAAGCGCATAAAAATTTGTTTACTAATGAAGAAAATGTCATAAGCACTGACGTTTCGATGTGCTTTTGTTTATTTTAACAGCGAATTAAAGTTAACGTCGGATTAGTGGCCTTTATAAGACCGGCAGTAAATATAATAACTATATTTTTATTGTAAATCCAGGTAACCAGGGGTTGTTTACATGTTTTTTAAGCGTTTCTAAGTAACAAATTTGCAGCTTGTAATTGGCAGTTTTAACATGCAACTATTCAAATGGTACAACTTTGTATCACGGCAAGTTTTCATTCATGATCAAAGTTGCCCCAACCGGGTATAATTTTGATCAAGTATTGTTATAAATTTTTTTCAGCAAAAAAAATTTTGTCATGGTTTTTATTTTCAAACTTCATTCTAAACAGTATGAAGTACGAAATGGCGTAACTGAAATTTAAAAAACATACATCAACACTGCAAAATTTGATTTATTCCACAAAAACACTTTACAGATCAAAGTATCCCCGTTTTACGGTACTCCTCTTTCCGATACTGCAGTCTTAACGTACTCTATCTACTTGGTCTTGGACTTCCGATCTTGTTTTTCCCTTGTGTTTTGGCTTCAAACACTCTTTTTGCTATTCGTTCATCTGGCATTCTCCGTGCATGCCCTAGCCAACCCAACTGTCTCTCTTGCACCACTGTTACAACTGCTTTAGTGTCTAATTGTTCTTTATACACTTTATTTCTAATCCTGTCAATACATGTTTATCCTCTATTTTTCGAAAAAACCTCATTTTCGCACTTGTTATTCTGTTTTTAAGTCTGTCGGTCATAGTACAAGATTCACTACCGTACACTAATGTAGGAACCACTACTTTTGTATGTACTGTCACTTTCACTTCTTTTGGGATTTCTTTTATTGGGTTAAATAGCCTTCCCGTTGTAGCTAAGTGTTCTTTCTTTTATTTCACTTTCTGTTTTACCATATCTGCCACTCCTAGGTATTTAAAGTTATTAACCTGCTCCAACACTTTCCCTTCTAGTCTAATATTGTGGTTAGAGTAGAGGGAGGTAAGAGTCCACACTTTCTTTTTATCGTTAGCTTTAATAATTATACTATAGAGCGTCTCAGGGTAACAAGACAGCGTGGAGAGGATATGGAATGCTTTCTTTACGGGAATTTCGTTCCGACGTTGCCAGTTCTATGCAACGGACGATGGTATAAGTTGACTGAAATAAACGAAAACCAGAAGTTCCCAATAAGTTCTCACGTAAAATTTTAATTCAGAAAGCATTATTTGTAGTTCAGATTAATCAGTTTAAGAAAGTATAATTTGTAATTTAGAAACCATTATTTATATAGGGTAATTTGTAATAGGTGTAAAAAACGTTGCCATCTTGTTCGGGAAGTAATTTTAAGATAAAAATGTCATATGGACATAGGTCATATTCCAATTAGTTACAGAACTACAACAGATTTAAATTTTAGTGAATTAGTAATGATTATTAAAGAACAATTTCAAAACATAAGTAAAAACAAATTGGAATATGACCTATGTTCATATGACATTTTTATCTTAAAATTACTTCCCGAACAAGATGGCAAAGTGTTTTACACCTTTATAAATCACCCTGGATAGAAGATTACAAATAATTAATACCTATATGTGGAATGTAACTGAGTTGCTTGCGTGCGGACGCGTGCAGAATCGCTCTGTGTTTATGTTCAATTTTGTGTAGTTACAGTTTGCCAAAAGTTCTAATTTTGAGTAAAATGGCTACGTGTAATGCTTGCTTTGACATTTTACCCCCAGAACAAGACTATGTAGTTTGTGGAGGCAAATGGACTTCATTATATGTGTTCTGGAATACGGGAAACGAATTATAAGAACCTTACCAACGACACCAAGGCCGGCTGGCAATGTGGTACCTGCAAAAGTAAAGGTGTTCTGAGTGCAGATAATCCTATCAATTTATCCAGCAATATTGGCCCCGAAATGCTGCAGATAATCACCGCTGGTGTTAAACAAGTAGTTAGCGAAGAAAATAAGGCGCTTTCTAAAAAGCTTGATGCGTTTCAAAAGTCCCTTGATTATTATAACGAACAAGTTGAAGATTTAAAAGAGATGTTGCAGGAGAGTGACAATAAAGTTGAAGAATGTTTAAATAGAGTGGAGAAATTAAATTCAGAAAATTTAGACCTGAAGCGAGAAAACCCTGAACTGAAAAGCAGGATAAATAAATTGGAACAATGTAGTCGATTGAATACTTTGGAAATACTTGGAGTACCTGAACCGAAGTTTGAAAACATATTTTCCACAATTAGTGCAATCGGAAGAGCGTTAAACTATGAAGTGAAAAAAGAAATGATCGACGCCTGTCACAGGTTGAAGTTAGACGTTCAGCCACCCCAGGAGCATAGAACCATCATCGTAAAATTCGTCAGTCGAATTCATAAGGAGGAATTCTTGCAGGCAAGAAAAATTAAGCGCAACTTTTCTACAAGAGATTTGGACCCTACTTGTGATACGCCAAAGCCAGTGTATATAAATCAGTCGTTATCTCCTGATAATAGAAAATTATTTGCAAAGTGCCGCGAGTTTAAAAGATCTAGCAGTATAAAATATCTGTGGATTAGGAATGGGAAATTCATGATGAGAAAAAGTGATTCCAGTCGTGTATATGTAATCAATTCTATCGCTGACTTTAATGATGTACATTAAGGAAAACACATTTTATTAAATGTTTGTTTGGTATCCAAATATATTTTTTTACCGAAAAGTTAAATATATTTCCTTTAAATTGGAATTGCTTGCGATTAAACGTCAATGTAATATTAGATCTTTGCAAACAACTTTACACAATATTGTAACGATTCTACAGCCGGGTTGTTGCCCCGGACATATGATTTAGCCCCGAGCGTTCCAGAACTTCTTGGAGCAGCTGGGCCGGTGCAGACGCGTGAGTCAGCGGCCGAATGTTCGGGAAGTAACCTTGAAGCCAGCTGCAGACGCGTGACGTCAGCGACCTTGCTGACTAACACGCGAATGCGTCATGCATGTGCCGGAAAAGCGAGTAAAGCTTCGATTGTTCTAGACGGAAATTATTCGGATATATAAATACGCGCCGCAAGAATAAGAAATCAGTTCTCAGTCAGTTCTCATTCAGCTCGAAAGGCGTAAGCTGCTACATAAATAGACGCGTATATATAAATAGCCACATAAATAATTGATGTGTAATCCAGTGTGAATAAATAAATAATTAGTATATCGTTGTTAGAAATAGTACCTGTAGTTTATAAGTAATTTGTGTTATGCCTTCATAATTCTTGTATTTTTAAATAATCATAATTAATCATAATAAATAAACGTTTAAAACCAGAAGCGTAGTATAATTTTTAAATAGCCCGAGCGTAAAAACGTAACAATATTTTTAATAATGATGTTTTAATTTCCCATGCCGACTTTGTTCTTTATAATAAAAGAATAAAATGTAAACACATGTAATTCATCGTTATACATTTTTATTGTTTTGTGGTCACTTGTTATATCATTTGCTGTATGTACTCGTAGTTCTTATTAATTTCAATAATCTCGGATTGTTTGCTATACATATTTTAGTTTTTGATAACATAATTGAGTTAAATGTAGATTTAAGTAGAGATAATAGTAATTTCTTTTTCTATTTGTGGTGTATTGCCAGTGCAGAAAGAGTACTTGCATTGCTCCAATGTGTGTTTTTAAATTTACCTTTAATATCTGATTTTTTTCTTTTTTTGTTTAGCAAATGACTAATTACATTAATGTTGCTCATTCAAATGCACGTTTTCTCAGAAACAATTTTACAGAAATTAGGGAGCTGCTTCTATCGTCCAATTATGATGTTGTGGGAGTGACTGAGACATGGTTGTCACCCAGTGATTCTGATGATCTCATACACATTCCAGGCTTTCTGGTTGTTGAGGAGATAGGGCTACCGCAACCTGGGGCGGAGGGGTATGTGTTTATATTAAAAATAATATTTATTATTCAATTGTTTCAATCTCAAAAAATTCTGCAGCCATCGAACAACTATGGATCAAAATAATTTTTAAAAATACAATTTTGATATTTGGTACTGTTTATAGAAGACACGAGTATTCTTATGCAGAATTTCTTGATTCACTGGAGGACTCAATTTCTCTGACTACACCCATTTCAAATGAAATTATATGTGTAGGCGACTTTAATATAGATGCGTTAAATATTTGTAACCCTGCTACAATAAAATTATTTTCTATGTTGGATGCTTTGGGATACAGCAAATAATTGATAAACCTACGCGTATTACTAAATCTACTTCAACAATGATTGATCTAATTCTGGTGAACATGGAAACAAATATTAGCGATTTTGGTGTAATAAATGTGCATGGTTTATCAAATCATTGTTTGACTTACGCTAAATATCCCATAGATGAAAAACTTTATAAAAAATCTATTTTGTATACCTATAGAGATTTTAGCCAATTTAATTACGCGATTTTTAACGCTGAACTTCAATCTTTACCATTAAGTACAATATACGATTTACATAATGTAAATGATAAAGTTCATTTTTTAAATAGCCATATTGTAAATTTATTTAATCAACACACAATAGTTAAAACAATAAAAATATCAAAACCAAAAGCTCCGTGGTTGACTGATAACATTAAATTGATGATATCACTTCGCAATAAAGCTCTACAAAAATTCAAAAAAACAAAAAAGCCTGTACATTGGGAATATTACAAATCTCTTCGCAATTACACCAATTTTGCTGTCAAACAGGAAAAAAAGCGTACATAAATTATTAAATACATGTAAACGGCCCTCAGTCGTTGTGGAAAGAACTTAAAACAGCACATATTTATTTCAAAGCTGACAATTTTGCTATTCCTCCTGATCTTAGCGATGTAAATGAAATAAACAATGCATTCCTGAATACTGCTAAACCAACAACCTCTAATAATTATTGTAATATTGTGCGCTTCTACAATAACAACTTATTTAAAGATTTTATGTCTAAATTTACTTTTACTCCTATTTCCAATAAAGACAAATGCAGTTGGATCTGACAATATAAGTATAAACATGTTAAAGCTATGCTGCTCGTATTTAATTCCCTATATAACTAACATAGTAAATTGTAGTATCGACCAATCTTTATTTTCGGAAGCATGGAAAACAGCTCAAGTTGTTCCATTGCCAAAAATTAGACAACCTCGTGATTATAAATATATAAGTATATTACCTTGTTTGCCTAAAGTGCTTGAAAAAGTAATGGCAGAACAAATACGTCAGTATGTGGAACAATACTCCATTCTGCCGGAAACACAGTCAGGTTTTAGGCCCGGATATAGTTGTGTAACTTCACTACTTAATATAACTGATGATATATGTACTGCCATTGACAACAATGAATTATCAGTCATTTTAATGCTCGATTATTCCAAAGCAATCGATACAATCAAGCATGATATTTTGATTTCAATATTGCATCACATTTGGTTTAGTATTTCAGCAATACAGTTTATTGAGAGTTATCTTACAAATAGAACTCAGGCTGTTATTCTAAATAATTACAAATCAAATTTATTACCAGTCACACTTGGAGTCCCCCAGGGATCAATACTTGGTCCTCTTCTATATATAATATATACTTTTAATCTAAAAACTTCTCTTGACCACTGTGCATTTCATATGTATGCTGACGACACGCAATTGCAATATAATTTTAAACCAGAAAATGTTGACAAAGCTAATACAGAAATTAATTCAGACCTCAACAATCTAGTTAACTTCTCCGAAAAGCATGGCTTAATGATTAATCCAAATAAATGTTATGTTATGCTATTCGGACGAGTAAAAGCAAGAGAGGCTATTTGAGATAGTATTATAATAAAAATTCAAGAAGAAATACTACCAATCAAAGATAATGTAAAAAATCTTGGACTTACCTTTGACCAAAACATGCGATTTAAAAAACATATTTCTAATATCCTTCAAAAAGCATATCTTCATTTAAAAATTATTTTTCAAAACAGATTTTCTTTAAGCCCAATGGTAAAAACTATATTATGCGAATCTATAGTTTTGTCGCAGTTTAATTATTGTGATTGTGTGTAAGGGCCTTGCTTGGATAGTACAGATATCAGGAGAATTCAGATTATGCAGAATTCTTGTTTGAGGTTAATATTTGGTATACGAAAATATGAACACATATCTCACAAATTGCAAGAAATTAAATGGTTGAACATGGCTAATCGAAGAAAACTTTATTCGGCATGTTTATAACATAAAATAATTGTTAACAAGTCACCTGCTTATTTATTTAATAAAATTAGTTTCAGATCTCATCTACACAATTTATAGTTATTTAAGATACAAGTGCAAAAAGGCATTCTTTATTGCACGAATAGGTCATATTAGAATGCGAGCGTTAGCACCTATGAGTGCAATAATAGTTATTTAAGATACAAGTGCAATAAAGAGCCTTTTTGCAAGAGTGTCTTACAAAGTTTTATCTACGATCATAATCTTTTACGAAAGTATGCATTTCATTTTGTATTTTTTAAATTTACGTGCAATAAAATTTTTATAACACTAGTGTAATAAAAGTTAACTTTTTGCACTAAAATTAGTGTATCATAGATTTCTTATTGACATTAGCGTGCAATAAAACTTTTATAACACTAGTGTACTAAAAGTTAACTTTTTACAGTAATATCGGTGTAGAAAATATGCACTTTTTACATGATCGTAGATAAAATATACATTATAAATATTTCATAAATACTCCATTTCATCGAACTGCTCTATTTGAAAGATGTTTCTCTTACAATGTAGGTAATATATATATAATCTTCTACCACATTTTCTTAAATCTTTAACAATAAATAAATTTAAAAAAACATCTCCATCTGATATTGTTAGACCTCCAAAACAATTCAGGCTAATTACACAAATAATATAATTGGTTTTAGCTGTGGCTACTTAGTTTTTGTACAGTCTGCACTGGCAACTTAGAAATAATATGTAATATAATTAGGTTTAAGAGGTTAAGTGGCATAGTTATTATTTTTTTAGACTATATTTTAATTTTTATATATTTTCTTAATACGGAACAATACTGTCACACTCAAAATTTTATTTATGACAGCGTAAATGTAAATATTTTGTGTGTGTATTTTTTCATTATTTGATTTTCTTTTCTGTGCCAATAAAAGATAATATTATTATTATTATTATATGTTATCATTTTTAAAACAAATAATTTACTGAACATCAGAATTTACTTATTTACTTGCGAGAATTAAATATCATTGTAAACAAAATTAAACAAAATTAAATCTTTGGTTTAACGTCTGCTGTATGCATCAAATTGGTTCTTAATTACAGCCATAATAAGGGTAACAAATTTGTACTTCCAAAAGTTTGAGTGATTTATAACTACTTTCTAATGCAAACTAAATTAATAAGCCATTAGGGTAATTTTTGTACAAAATATGTTTAGTCTTCATCTGTTCTCAGAGCGTGTTGACATTTTCCAGTTGCGATTATTTTTGCATAGTGTTCTATACTTTTACCTATTGTTATTGCTTTTATTGTTGTTTTGACCGCTCAATTGAAGAAATTTTTAAATGGAAACGTGAACAATCTTTGCAAGTTTCAGAAAATCAAATATTAATGAATCTTGTCAGTTACCATTTGTAAAATTATTATAAATATAAATAATGCGATAATGATAGTGACATTAATAGTGAAGTGAACAATAGTGACAGCGAGTAGTGACACACAAATTGTACAATTTTTGAAATTTACAATTAAAAATTATAATCAGTTACTGTTTTTTCCAATTTCTATTTTAAATGTATAAACTCGATTTCGGTGAAACACAAATTTGTTTTATTTATTTTTACCGGCTATCAAATCTACTAAACTTGGCGAATTTTATGCTTGTTAAAACCTAATTTTATTCATTAAAAAACTATAAGTTCCGATTAAAAGAAATATGCGTTTGTGATAACGGAGATCCTACTGTACGTAATTGTTTTGTTCATAAACTTGTTTGAATGCCACTGACAAAACGTGCCAGGTAATGAGGGATTATAGTTAACCTGTCTCTATTACAATAGCCGGATTTGTTTGTGATCGGTGTGTTTTTCTACAGAACACTTTTGTGAAGACATATGCCATCGCTGTTTGCCATAAGGCCCTGTACTGTCTAGTCACCCTGAGACGCAGTATAATTGCTTTATTTTTTTTTCTTTATCTTCTTTTTCTCTGTGTTGCTCCTCAAGTTTAGCCTTGTAGGGGAAGCTGGACAATATTTCAGGTTGTTTGGCTCTGTTTGATTTTATTCGAGGTTTGGATATTCTGGGTAAAGGCAAAATCTCCCTTGGCGATTTGTAGTTATCTTTGGAACATGATGGTTGTTGTGTATCTGGAACTGGTGTGGTGGATACTCGAGCATCATCATCGTCACTGGAACTCTTACCTTCAAGCTGTTTGGTGGGTGCTTGATAGGTAACTTGTGAAGGTAAAAAATCTTCTTCACTATAGATTAATCGATTGAAAGGAACGACACCACACATTTTAAATGCATTAACCCCCTTTTCCAATGTAGCACATTTCCGAAAATTTCTGCAATTTGAAATTGAGTTATGGTTTTTCCCGGATTGCTAACCATCCACTGATCAGAGCAAGCTCCAAATAGGTCCTTAAGTGATTTGAAGAAGCATCTGTCTAGTGGCTGAGTCTTATGGCTGCTATGAGGTGGCATGGTGAGTACGTAGGTACATGAATGTGGTTTGTTCTGCAATTGTGATGTGTGAACTATGGCTGTCAAGTATTAGCAACATGGGACGTTCTTCGGATGATTTCACATGTGTGAAAATGCGCAAGCCATTCAATCAATAACTGACCATTAATATAACAGGAATCAGATATCATCATTATTGAACCTGGCGGTGCCCCATTCATAAGTTCGTCTTTCCTGCGCTTTCTGGGAAAAATTAAAGTCGGTGGCACGTAGTTTCCCGGGGCTCTAAAACAGCAAACCGCAGTTACAAGCTAGTCCCTTTCCGCAGAGACAACTTTTCCCACAATTCTCTTTCCTTTCGAACTAATCGATTTTGGTATTTGATTTGGCACAGTAGAAATGCCAGTTTCATCCATATTAAAGACACAGAATGGAGGGAAATTAAATTTCTCCAAAATGGGCATTGGATTATTAAAGTACCTGTTTACTTGCACTTTCGTAAAGAAAGATTGTGCCTTTTCATGAAACTTCGGTCGCATTCCTTTCCTGCCAATCCTTTTTCGTCATCGAAGTGGTGATTTAAATTATTTTGTTGTGCAAATTCGAAACCCAAACGTTGCAAGGACTTGAACGTTAGTCCATGAAATCTTAGACCTAACTGCCTGCAATGTTCTGCTAACTGTTTCTCTTCTTGTCGATCAAATATGAATGTGAAACGTCCAAGCTTTGATGCGCCACATCCTTCCTTCAACCTTTTTCTTAAAGTGGATTCGTCAATTTTCAATTCCTTTGCAATTTGTCTGTTTGAAATACCCTCTTCTCTTCTTTGTCTAGCTACAATCGTGGTGTTAGGATTATATGGTGGGCTACGTAGAGGTTCAATTTTGGTCAGTTCTGCGCCTGACATCAGCTTGGGTGCAAACCGTAACATCCGCCGTAATAACTAACTGCCCGGGATACAAAAAAGCGTCATGTACGAACGAATTATTAAACAAAAATAGCACGTGCCTTATTTGCGATTAAGTGAGACTCCTGGGTATGCAGTTTACGGGTGTGAAAATTATTCCAGAAAAACTAAAGGTACCGATGTTAGATATTACAGTTTTCCAAAAATGACCATATTTCTAAAGAATGGATCAACGCCTGCCGTAGCGATGATCACTTCAATATTCAGCAGAGTAATCTTACACATAATTTTCTATCTATTTTAACAAACAATACTAATTCACTATTTTTAGCTCGTATTTGCTCTAAGCCTTTCCATCATTCGACATTTAAAAAACGGTGAAACATGAACTGCTTAAATATCAACACCAAAAACCAATCGTGACTTAAAACCCGATGCAGTACCAACAGAGCACTAATAGATTTGAACGGATAAAAAACAGGAAATTGAAAACAGGAAAATAACTGTGGGTGAAATATCACATCAAACGTGCCGAAGAAACTGCTGAACGAAAGAAAGAGTTTGAAAATGTGGAGCAAAACCGAGAAAACGAAGACACATCATTAATGGAAATTCAACCTTCCACTTCTTCGGAAACTTTCGAATTGTAAATACATAATGTGTGCTGTTTCGATATTGCTATAAATATATTTGTAATATTTCAGGAATAAACTCATCGAGGAAATGAAGATTCAGATTTCAACTCTGAAGGAAGAAAATTCTAGTCTAAAGGCATGCAATGAAAATTTGAAGAAGGGACTTGACTTCGGTGAACGCGGAGTGGAAGTCTATTAACGCTATGCTCAAAAAGCATTTTGGCCCTGGACATATTAAACGCTTACTGAATCCAACAAATAATTCTCGATGGACACCGCAAGACATTGCATCAGCGATATCATTAAGAAGTGTTAGCCCCAAAGCATATAGATATACCTACACGGTTTTCATAGTTAAGTCGGCACTATTGATAACCTCGTTATTACTGGAGCTACAAAGTCAGTTAAGTAGGCAAACTAGTAGTATTTTTTTCGCCAATTACGATGGCCAAAACGAAATCAAAATCGTACATCGCGTTCGCGAGTTATGTTAAAAAGTTCTATTTTTTTAAATGGGACACTCAGTATAGAATATTCACAATCGATAGGAAGTTGAATTCTGAACGCGATGTTCCATTTTGATTCCGTTTTCACCATAATAATTGGCGAAAAAAATACTAGGTACTAGTTTGCCTACTTAACTGACTTTGTAGCTCCAATAATAACGAGGTTAGCAATAGTGCCGACTTAACTATGAAAACCGTGTATGCGTAAATAGAATTTTCTTTGCCAGCACCAAGTACTTTATGAAAATGGGCGCTAAATTTAAATGTAGATCAAGGTGTTCTAAAAGACGTTGTAAAACTAATGAAACAAAAATCCCTGTCGATGACCGAATCGGAGAGGGTATGTGTCTTAGCATTCGATGAAATGTATATTTCAAATAAAATGTGTATCAATCAACGAGAAGAAAAAGTACTTGGCCCTTGCAAATACTGTCAAGTAGCTATTGTAAGCAGAGTGGTAATCAAAAACTGTGGTCGGAACTAAACGTAGGGTATGACAAAAACTGTTTTTTTCAACACCCCGTTAATGAGAATGTAAAAATTTCAACAAAACAACTGAGGTCATTTCTAAAATGGTTGTTGGAAAACACAAGTCTCCTTTACCTTTTCAAAAGGGTAATATTTTAAGCAACCGCTCCTTAACACATTTATATTTTTACTTCCGCGATAAGTATAACATCGATTATTTAATAAAATACAAACTCAATCAGAATGTAGGGAAAGTTTTTCCCTACACTCAGATCCACTTCAAATCAAGTACAGAATTCGGTGGTACGTACAGAGCCGGATTAAGGGGGGGGCTAAGGGGGCTGCAGCCCCGGGCCACCGAATTTCGGGGGCCTCGAAAAGATTCGAAGGTTATTCTCTAGTGCGGTTTCCAATCATTTAGATCCCTTTGTACCCGTTGCATAAATGGGAATGGGGCCTCTAAAAAAATTTAGCCCTGGGCCTCACATATTCTTAACCCAGCTCTGGGTACGTACTGGGACGACATTCACTGTCCATATTTACAATGAACAAAAATACCGAAGAGGATACCGAGTCTTGTTTAACCGCAGAGTTTTTTGCAAATACCATTGAATCTTCAGAATTAGAAAACAAGGATGTGGATGATGATTTAAATATTCATAAAGTTAGTACCCTGCTAGAAGATCATACCTTCATTGAACCAGAGTATGAATCCGAAGTTATGTTTCCTCAATCTGAAGTATCTACTTTCCATGAAAGTCCATTTGAATAGTAGATTATGCAATGAGGGAGAGAAATGCGTTATTTTGCTGAGGTGCAATTTTTGACTCGAGGGCGAAGTCCGAGAGTCAGTAATTGCACTGAAGCAAAATAGCATTGTCTCCGAGTTGCATAATACTATTTATCTACGACTACTACTAAAAGTAGGCCTTTTAGCGCTAGCTTGTTTCACTAAAAGTGACGTTTTATAGTTTAGCGTGGTTAAAGAAATCAGCTGTTTACTTTTAGCACATGGGCTGAAGTGAGGTTATAAAACTACAATTTCGAACTGGAGGTGAAGTTGTAAAGTTATTCTAGTTGCTTCTTGCGTTACAGGTAAAGCGTTTTTGAAATAATTAAAGCGTTATGTAATGAATACAGTCATATGTGGAGTATCAATAATTACATTTCGAAACTCACCTTGACAGCACGGGCGTGGCCAAACAATCGCCCGCGCGGCGTGGCATACTGTTCATTATGACATAAATTAAAAATGTCGCAGATGCGAACATTTCTTAAATCGATATTTATGGATTAATAACGGTAAAATTAAGGTCGTAGATAAAATATTGTATGCAACGCGTGCTAAAAGTCGTTTATGCACGAGACATGTTATGAAACTCAGCCTTCGGCTTCGTTTCATAATTTTCATGTCTCGCGCATAAACGTCGACTTTTAGCACTTGTTGCATAAATAGCTATTTTTCACGTTGCAGGAAGATTTAAAACGAAAAACCTGTATTTTTTAAACGTCATTTATTGACATTTTAGTTACAAATATTTTAAAATTAGTAGCCTATGGTAAATTTTAAAGTTGGTGGCACTGTAAGTCATTATGACAAGGGCTCACAATTATGTCAAATTCCAGATTAGCAGGTTAGGTTTTCCAATCCGGACTCCCCGAAAGTTTTTTGTAGCTACGCCCAAATTTAAATCTTTATATTTATTTGTATATCTGTAAGCTACATATCCTGCTATATACTTTAAACCCTGGTTACTAAGGGCCGGTTGCAGAAAGCAATGTTAAGTCTGGTGTTAGCTAACATCGCGTCAAAGTGAACAAAAACGAATCAAATCTCAAATGCTTATGGTAACTAATACATTAGTAAACAAAATTTGATGCGATTTTGTTCACTTTGACGCGATGTTAGCTAACACGAGACTTAACATTGCTTTCTGCAACCGGCCCTAAGAGTCTTAGAAAGTTGATTTGAATTGAAGGCGTTTAAAGTATTTTATTTACTAGCAACGTGATATTGTACATGTTCGTCATAGAAACAAAATATGAAAAGCTACTCATAACTCCCAAGGAACCTGTCAAATTTTTTCTCCCTCAAACTCTTGGTAACCATGCAACTATAGGCCATCTCTTAGCAACCACAGATTGAGGCAACCCTTGACGTTACTTAAATATTCTAATTTTAAATGTCATTATGACATTTTGAAATTTCATACTATTGTTACTAATATGCTAGTAAATAAAATACTGTATGCACCACGGGAGATATTCATGTTTTTTACCCTCGGTTGACTTACAGACCTCGGGCCAGAGGCCCTCGGTCTGTAACACATGTCAACCTCAGGGAAAAAACATATTCATATCTCCCTTAATGCATAAATATCTATTTTGCACTACTAGTTTCAGAACGCACCGTTAGGTCGTGAAGTTGATTTTCTCCACCACGGGAGAGAAAGTAAAATAAACAATTTTTACCGTGGTAACTAATAAATTGCTAAGTTACCAAATATGACTATTTTAATTTTGACGTTTTAAAGAGCTGTATTACCAGGTTGACAGTTAAAATATTTTCGAAATTTGTTAGGAATTTAGGTATTAACCCGTTTGGTAGTGCAAAAAATAGTATATACACCACGGTAGCGAATCGTCTTATAACCTTCGCGCTTTAGATATTTCGCGCTGCGCGCTCAGTATCTAATATGCGCTCAGGTTATAATAATAATAATAATAATAATAGTCTTTATTTCTTGCCAATGTACAGAGTACGAAAATTAAAAAAATACATATAGTAAAAAAAACAGGTTAATAAGCAAGAAATCTCAAGGCGCAGTTCAGGCGTAAGACGCCTGTTCTTCCACAGAACCTTGAAAGATCTATAGCAAAGAAAAAAAAATAGCGGATGCCTAAATTATAATTATAGTAATTATTCAGTGAAATGACTTAATCTTAACTTAATCTGAACACAACTTTAATTTATATTTCCAATAATATGACAAAGTTACAGGATTGATTAGGATGTAAATAGTGATAGTCACCCATTTATGAACAGCTTAATTGATTTTGCAAAAACAATAGTAATTGGATTTCATTTAGGGATTGGCTGTCAAATAGCAATTTGCGGTAACGTCTTTTGAATGAAGGTACGGACAACACTTTTAGTTCAGCAGGAATAGAATTGTAGCACTTAAATAACTGATAGCTATAGCTACGCTCAAATAAAATAGTTTTATGCAGAGGTGGAGTGATGGTACCTTTAAATCTGATTTTGATGTTATGTACATCTTCACGAAATGAGATTTTGCGAAATAGATATGAGGGTTTTTTCTGACATATTATTTTATGAAAAAATGTTGCACTTTGCAGCTTTCGTCTATCTGCCATATTCAACCAACCGACTTCGGATAATTTATAAGAGACGTGATCGAATTTTTTGATACCGAAAATAAGTCTTAGACAGGAGTTTTGTACTCGCTGGATTTGCTGCACCACATCGAGAGTAAGACAAGGACCATAAATTTGACAAGAAAACGTGAAGTGAGAAAGCACAAGAGATTCACATAAAACCGTTTTTGCTTTATAAGAAAGGTAATGCCTATGCGGATATAGAAATCTTAGATTCATATAGGCTCTCTGCAGACAGATAGCAACATGTGACTTAAATCTCAAGTTTCTATCAATAGTGAGTCCCAGGTTGCGAGCTTCATTGACGACTGGTAAGGGGATCCCGTCAACTTTTACATCTATAATGGTCTCCAGGTTAGCAGTGTCTTTACGGTTGCCAAATATCATTATTAAAGATTTTTTGGGATTTAATTTTAAGCAATGTTGATTGGAGCTATTAGAAATATTATTCAGATCCGAATTGATATTGTACATAGCGTGCAAATAATTATCAACAAAGAAGGAATAATATAATTGCGTATCGTCCGCATACATGTGCAATTTGCATGCATTTACATTTTTGTAGATATTGGATGTATAGATTATATAGAGAATAGGGCTAAGAATAGAGCCCTGTGGAACTCCCCGAACAACTTCTCTAGAATCAGAACTGCCGTTGCACAATTTCACAGCTTGATTTCGACCACCAAGATAACTAGCAAAAAGAGCTACGGAATCAGGGGTTAAACCTATGTAACTGAGCATATCACACAATAGAGTATGGTTAATTGTGTCGAAAGCCTTACTATAGTCAAGCAGGATCAAAGCTGTAACCATACCTCGGTCCGAAGCTCTGAATATATCGTCAGTAACAGAGGCAAGAGCTGTAGTACAACTATAACCTGGGCGGAAGCCTGATTGACATTCCGGAATAATTCTGTATTTTTCTAAATAATTTCTCAATTGAGTATCAATTACCCTCTCCAAAATTTTGGATGTGCCGTTTTGGGAATCGGAATAACCATAGCATTCTTCCACACGGAGGGAAATTTATTAGCAGCTAGACAAGAATCTACTATATGAGTTACGTAAGGTAAGATTAGTGGACAGCAGCACTTAATAGTATATGTATTAATACCATCTGTGCCCGTGCTATTACTTTTGAGTTTGCTAATGATTGATTCGATTAGTGATTGATTAACAAAAGAAAATTTAAAGGTGATATTGTTGTCAAGTAATTTGTTATTTCTATAGAATTCACTGAGTACAGCAGTATTGTTTTGGATTACTGGGATAGAATCAATAAAGTAGTTGTTGATTTCATTGGGATTAAGGAGTTCACCAGGCAAGTTGTGTTTGACCCCGCTCCCTACATTTAAAGACTTCAACTCTTTCCACATAGGTTTACAATGCCGATTACCCAAGACAAATTCAAAGTAAGCTTTCTTTTCTCTTTTGATAGCTTGCGTGGTGAAATTGCGCATCATTTTATAGTAATTCCAATGAGAAGTAGTTCTAGATTTCTTAAACTTTTGCTTAGCTTTGTCTCTTAGAGACATTAGTAATTTAATATTATCAGTTACCTACGGGGCTCTCTTCTTGGTAATTCTACTTGTAATGATCGGAGCATGACTATTTAACAATGAGATTATATTGTTACACAAAAAAACTACTTTTTCGTTAACATCAGGTATCTGATAAATCATTTGGAAGGGTATCTGACTCAATTCATTGTAAAATGTGGCTAGGTCAAATTGTTTAAAGCATCTGTAGGTGACATACTTTGGATAAACTTTAGAAGTAGCAAGTGACATACTACAATAGATCAACTCGTGGTCAGAGAGGTGTTTCTCACCGACTCCAGAATTTACAATTAATTTAATATCGGAAGTTAAAATTATGTCAATGAGAGAGGCGGCTGTGTTTTGAAATCTCGTAGGTTCAGTGATAATTTGTTTAACGTTAACGATATCAATCATATTATTAAAGTATATAGAGTCAGAATTGGTCGGATTAAGTAGGTTAATGTTGATATCGCCGAAGCATATCAATTTGTCAGAGATGGCAGTGCCCAAAATTAGTGATTGCTCGAGCTGATCACAAAAATATTTATAATTAAGAGAAGGGGATTTGTATACAACGCCAACAACTAATGATAGTTTATGAAATTTTAATTCTAACCAGAGCTGTTCAATGTCGCGACCTGTGGTTATAATTTTATAATTAAAGAAGTTACGAATATAAATACAGACGCCACCACCTCTTGCCCCACGGTCCATGCGAATAATACGGTAGCAATCAATATTGAGTAGTTTATTATCTATACCTTCATTCAGCCACGTCTCACTAATAGCAACGATGTCATAATTATGGTTGACAACACAATCCCTGATTTCTTCCAATTTGGGAAACAACGATCTGATATTAATGTGGGCTGCTTTAATTAACTGAAAAGACATAGTACAAAATCAATGAATTACAATGATATAGGAAATACGGTGTTCGAATTACAAATATTTACATGTCAAGGTAACATATTCACAACTACATTAAGATGATTAATTATTAAAGAAACTTTGCTAAAATCAGCCAATTTAATTACCTAATCGATCGGACTGTTATATACCGCGTAGATAAAAATTTATATAAATGATTAGATTTTTTAGAAGTGAAAATAAATTAAATGGATACACAACTGCAATAAGGATTGAAAAAAAGGTGAATTTGGAACTGCAAATTAATTAGGGTAATTAGCTGCCTGACTAATATTAGCTTGAATATTGCCTGAATGAATAACTGATAAGATAAGGTGAAAGGAAAATATAAAAATATAGATTTGAGTATGTATGTATAATACTGCGCTTCGCTACCTTGATGTATAATATACTATTTTTCACGACCGGGAGTAGAAGTCGGTTTCTATAGCATCAAAATTGTGACAGAGGTAAAACATTTACTCCCTAGAGACTAAGTAAGACAAAAATTTCCCTAGGGAGTTTCTATTATGACAAGAGCTCACAATTATGTCAAATTCGAGGTTATCAGGTTAGGTTTTGCGTCAGTTTTGACACAAACTAACGCAAAACCTAACCTGAAAACCTTGAATTTGACATAATTGTGAGCTCTTGTCGCTCAGTCATAATGAAAACTCCCTACGGACATTTCTCCTCTCTAGGGAGTAATTCATTATTTCTCTCACGATTTTGGTATCGTAGAAACCGTGTTTTGCTCCCAAACGTGAAAACTGGTAGATTATGCAATGAGGGAGAGAAATTGCACTGAAGCAAAATAGCATACTCTCCGAGCTGCATATACTATTTTATTCACGTTGCAGGTTGATTTAAAACGAAAAACCCGTTTTTTTTTAAACGTCATTTATTGACATTTTAGTTACAATTATTTTAAAATTAGTAGCTTATGGTAAATTTTAAAGTTGGTGGCACTGTAAGTCATTATGACAACAGCTCACAATTATGTCGAATTCGAGGTTAGCAGGTTAGGTTTTGCGTCAGTTTGTGTCAAAACTGACGCAAAACCTAACCTGCTAATCTCGAATTTGACATAATTGTGAGCTCCTGTCATAATGAAAACTCCCTAGAAATTTTTTTGTCTTATTTAGTCTCTAGGGAGTAAATGTTTTACTTCTGTCACAATTTTGATGCTATAGAAACCGACTTCTACCCCCGGTCGTGGAAAAAATACTTTAAACGCCTTCAAATCAACTTTCTGAGACTCTTAGTAACCAGGGTTTAAAGGATATAGCAGGATATGTAGCTTACAGATATAAAAATAAATATAAAGATTTAAATTTGGTCGTAGCTACAAAAAAACTTGATATCTCGGGGAGTCCGGGTTGGATAGAGTTTCATCCAAAAAAACATTTATTTCATACTGATGTCAAAAATTAAATTTTTCGGACTTCGAACATTAAAGTCCTAGTACTTTAAAGTAAAATATTAAAGTTCAAGTACTTTAAAATTATACGTCAGTTGTTGACATGAAATTTGAAATGATTTACTTTTATATAAAATTCATTAAACTTGCAGTATGAAATAAACCGTTGTATTCACCACGAACGAAAAGTGTTTGTAAAGGTCCTCGCAAGTAATTCCGTCCTCGGCTGACGCCTCATCCGTAAACAATTTTCTCGTCCTTTAAAATGGCATTCACTGTGGGCGATAAATTGTGTGCACTAAGTGATATGGTTGTTTGCAAAACATTGAGTTTTATCAAAAGAATATAGGGCAGCGCTTGACAAAATCTGTATTCGTCACTTTTTCGTTGATAGTTATAGAAAGTTACTTTGTTGTGAATTTAAATTGCTAAACTTTGGTTTATTGTTTGTTTTCTTTAGTAAAGTAATATATTAATGTATTATCAGAATTGCAGGGGATTGAGAACGAAGCTGAATGATTTTTATGTCAATGCAATTGATGAAAACTATGACATAATTGATATTACGGAATCTGGTCTAAATGAATTTATTTGTAATGGAGAAATAATTGACCCAGATATATACAATGTGGTGCGTGCGAACAGGTCCAGTGAGCATACTAACAAATTTAGAGAAGGAGGTGTATTGGTATGTGTAAAAAGTGATTACAAAATTATCAAATGTTTCACACACAGCTCGTTTTTTGAGGCAGTTGCAATACATTTTAAAATTAAAATAAATTTCGTACTTTTGCTTGTCATATATAGGGTCCAGCAACTGGTATGATCTATTTTTAGTAGGCTGTTACGAAAACATTATTTTGTTATTGGCAATTCTATTGTCAGATTTGTGTGCGTTAATTTATGCAGTTTAATAGATCATGCATAATTTTCCAATTAACCAACGCGTATACGTGGTTAAAAACTTTATACGAAGTCAATCAGTTCAATCAGAGAAGCGTCCTCAAACA
Organism: Agriotes lineatus; assembly: GCA_940337035.1. Lineage (NCBI taxonomy): Eukaryota > Metazoa > Arthropoda > Insecta > Coleoptera > Elateridae > Agriotes > Agriotes lineatus. Next base: position 3,734 of record CALNHX010004311.1, on the reverse strand, counting down.
ATACAAGACCTTAAAATGCGTATTTCAGAAGAAATAGACAGTATTGGACCAGAATTTTTGAGAAGAGTGATGCAAAACGTTAGAGTGTTAGACAAAGATTGCAGTACTGTATCGAGGCCCAGGGAGGCCATTTAAATGAAGTAATTCTTAGAAACTAAAATTGCACATAATAAAGTTAATATTCATCTCAAATTTGTTTCAATCCAATACTTTTTATCCTTAGGACAGGTCTTGGAAAATAGGTCATACCAGTTGGTGGACCCTATATATACCACCGGGTGCATCTACCGAGCAGTACGTCAGCTTATTTAAATTTATAGATAACAGTATTCAGCAATACGGCCTAAATAAAAATATTGTTATTGTAGGAGACTTTAACTTTCCTGAAATTAAAAGCCCTTAAATTAATATGAATGTTTTAACAAATAAAAGCCGCTATTTTTTTTTAATTTTCACAGTTTAAAATCATCAAACAACGTTCAAAACACTTTTGGAAAAACTTTGGATTTAGTTATGGTATCTGAAAACGATTCTTCATGTTTAGTACAAAGGGATGAATTTCCATTGGGTACGGAGGATATTTATCATCCTGCATTATCAATCTTGGTTACCGTAAAGTGGGGTTACTTTGCTTAGATTTTGCAGTTTTTTCAACTTCAATTTGTAGCTGTTAGGTCTAAAAATTGGGGAAAGAACTATGTGGTGTAATTACATTTACTCTATCGATTTCATGCAGTAGTGTAGCCTTTTTTTAGTGACACCACATATTTTTTTAATTTAATGACTGAGCAAACTCACCTCACAAATGGGGCAACTTTGCCATCGCTAATAAAATCGTTACGTTAGCATATATCGCTTTAGTGATGGCTTACTTTGCTCAAGAAAGTCGTTTCCAACAAATTGATATATATGAAGTCCTAGTTTGAACGAATATTAACCTTTTTTAGGGGTATTATAAAAAGGCATGATACATTTTCAGAAACTTTTATTTATTTATTATATAAATTGTATAAAAATACTGTGAACATGTAATAAAATATAAAAAAAAATAATCCAAAACTTTCTTTGGCTTAGAAAAACAAAATATAAAATTCTAAAAATAAATATTCACTTTGGTAAGTACCTATCTAATGAAAAAATAAACAACACCCTTTTTTCATGAAAATTTTAAACTGGAAAGAAAAAACTTGGAAAAAAAAATAAATGCAGAGGTGACCTTTTCAGACTTACAAAAACCTACCTAGGCATAAAACTTAAAATAGCAGCATTCTTAAAAAAACAGATCTGGAATCTCCGAAGAACAAAAAAAAACTCTTATTCTAGCACAGCCTAAGATGTATGGCACACAAGTAAATCAGGTAGGGGTCACAAATTCTTACAAATTGAAAATACTTAGGTCATCCTGAAACTCGTGAATACCGCAAACGATTTTTGGAGGCGTCAGCACTTTTTTTATGTCAGTCTCAATGACGGCAGATATGTCCTCAACATCGGGAAACACAAACAGGTTTGATCTCCTCTTTCTTAGAAATTTGATTTCGTAAACGTCAGGCTTTGTTTCCAGCACTAACCCTATGAAGTGCTTCAGGGTCTTTTTAGTAGCAAACTGCACCACTATAAAATCACCGACACTTATTGAAGGAGCTGGAATTCCATATTTTTCCATCTGCGATTCATCATATTCATCGTCACTTGCAACTTCCTCATCCCCAATTTCCTCATAAGCTACAATATCTCCTTCGTCTTCGTCACTTTCATGTTGTCGTGTTGGCAAACCTTCTTCATGTGAGTCAAGCTCTGGTGTTTCTGATGTTCGTTTCTTTTTTGAATGAGACTGTTTAACATTGCTAAGGCCGGCCTCGTTGGTATCAAGCAAGTCTTCATGTGATATGGATTCTCCAGGAGGAACTTGAAGCATTTTCTTCTTTTTCTTTTGCAAAGGTCCAGACAAACTGCCTCTCTTCTGTTCTAAATAGTGTAAGACTGCTTCATCAATTTGTCTTCCTGTCGAGTTCATAAGGTTTTCGACTTTTGTTTTCGGTAATTTCTTGGTGAGTTGTGTTCCATCCACTGGATAGATTCCAGCTGCTTTGAAAGCATTTCTTAATATCGATTTGTTTTTGTGATCGATTCTTTCCAATAGTCTTTTGAGTAAAGCTGGAAAGCTAGTCTTATTAACAGCGCTCTCTTTAGGATTTTTAGTTTTATATTCTGTCAGTAAAGCTCGCCAATTCCCTTTTAGTGAGCGGAAGAATCCCACGTCAAGTGGTTGTGTGATGTGGGTAGTATTGGGGGGTAAGAATATGAATTTTATTCCCAGTCTTTGGCAATGTCGTAAAATGTCTACACTTAAATGACTGGATAAATTGTCGCCGATTAAAACCTTTGGACCCTCCAGCTTTTTCGCCCATGGTATAACCATTTTCTCAAACCAGTCGGAAAATGTTGCAGCATCAAACCAACCGGATTTGGTTCGATTATATCGTGTGTTTGGGGGTCCTCCAATGCACCATTGGTCATACAACCTTTCGGCCTTATAGACTACATAAGGGGGAAAAAGCTCACCCGCAGCTGTTCCAGCGAACATAACTGAAATGGATGATTTTGTGTAATTCATGATCCTTTCGGGATACTTGGTTCCCCGTTTGAAGATGCATTTTGATCGCCCGGGATCATCGGTAAGATTGGTTTCATCGTAGTTTAGTATATTGTCTCGAGGAACACCTTCCAGGTTTCTGGTTAATCGTTGAATATAATCATCGATAGCTTCTTCTGTGGTCATTGCTCTAGACACCTTAATATTTTGGCATGATCTCTGCGACAACAGTCTTCTATGGCGCTTTAGAAACAAGAAGCACCACTCTTTTCCTGGCATGTTATCATCAAATTTTGAGACGGTCTTGCCGGAAGCATTAAGATAGTTCTTTACGATGACTCTAAGGTCCAAAAGGGTGAGGGGAGATCCATATTCCGCAGCCACTATTAGCAAGTCTACAAAGTGCCTCTCCTCGGCGAGGGTTAACGCCGTTGGACCCCCAACGTCCTGTTGGTGTAAGTTTTTAACTTTGTTGTATATTGTTCTTTGCGGGATCCCGAAGACATCGGCTGCAGCGTGAGTGGACAAGCCCCTAAATTTCACGGCACGTACTGCGGCACGAAGCTGCTCATCTGTATAGTTGCGATAGCAGCGACTACCCAAAGCTCTCTTGTAGCATCTTACCATTTTTTTCCTGAAAAAGTGGCATTAGATATGTCTATATTGCAATTAAATCCTGATAAACATTTAATTTAATGCTTGAGCAAAGTAACCCCAAATCTTAAGTGAAATGTACATCGTTTTGAATTAAAATTCATAAAAAAAGCCAATATTGTTAAACCTGTCTGAAAAAACTACATAGTCAACAAAAAAGATTGCTCTCTTGGAGAAAAGCAACCACAATGTCGTAGAATTCATCATTGTTACTCCACAGACCTTAGTTGCAAGGTTATGAAAATATCATAAAATCCCGCCGTTTACTTACATGTGTCTCGGAGCCTACAGGAGATGCTGCAACTAACTCGCGCCACTTTACGCAGTAGACTGGCTGAGTGGAAACCAGTTCAAGCTCACTCTCGGGTCCTAATTGCTACCAACTTTGAAAAAATTATGTATTACCAACTTTCCTGCCTCTTGAGCAAAGTTACCTCCTGTTAGCAAAGTAACCCCACTTTACGGTACCCATTCTTCGCAGCGG
>CALNHX010004310.1:0-130124 GCA_940337035.1 Agriotes lineatus | reverse complement strand
TTTTGATCAAACATTTCCTGTGATAATGTTGAATTATGCTGTTTTATTTACGTCATCATATTTGATGATTTCTTTTGTGATCTGTTATTAAAGTTTTCCTTTTTTTAAATTGTTTTTGTTTCATTACTCAGTTTGTGGGTTTTGGATATTATTTGGTTCGCTGTACTTTTCTGCTCCCTTTCTTATCAGTGTTGAATTCAGACTGATTACTCCGGGGGGGAAAATGAAACGTCTGGGGGGTATTTTTACCTATTCCACCGCAATCCGCCCATTATTTTATAGATTTAAAGAAACATGAATATGAAGTGGTAATGTTTCCGGGGGGGAATTTTGTTATGCCCGGGGGGGAATTTCACCCCCGGTCACCCCCCTGGATTCAACACTGTTTCTTATTACATCTGTTAACCCTTTGTACATGCTATTTATGTTACGTATTTATGTGTATATGCTGTGATCAAGTTTTACGGGTTATATATAATATACATATCATTGAAACTCCTGCGAGTTTTCTTTTGGCATTTATGTCTACTTATTTTTTGTTAATTACCGGTATGCAACACTAAGAAACGGCATTTAAATTTTAAATGACAATGCAGAGATGTTTCTAGCTTTAATTACTGTGAAGGGAGTACAATTCTGCAGATGCAGCAGTTCGTCTTCTTCGTCTACCCAGAAATTGAAGGATTCTGCGGTCCCACGTTTCTGGAGTCGCAGCATTTCCCAAGATCGAAGCGAATGCAAGGTATCTCACGTTCAAGGCCAGAAAATTTCCGCTGTGCATACTGGGAATACGAGCACATTAAAAAATCAGACATCCTGTACACGCATATGCCTTTCACAATTACTTCATTATAGGCTGGCAGGCGTCTCCGGAGGAATCAAAGGTCCTGTTTGAATGGCGAGGCTCAATAGTGGCTCAATATTTGCTGGACAAACGCGATACCTTGATGTTTGCCCAATCGAACTATGAACGTAGTCCCATTTCCATAAGCGACCAGAGATGCTGACACGCCGAGCAAATATTGCTTGATTTGCAAGCGGCAACCTTCGAATTCTTGTCAAGCGTTTAAGTAAGCCTTTCGCAATGAGACACCTGCAGCATTAAGATTATTAATGCGATATGCCGACGGTATTATTCTGTTTATATGATTGTGCGCTGGCAAACATGATAATCAATTTTAAAAGTAAAAGTCGGTGCCAATACAAGACGAATTAGAAACGAGGCAAACATGTGCAGCTTGCAGGAAGCGTGTGTAAGCGTTTTTGCTCACATTTAAAGAACGTCTTCGTATCATCGGCGAATATAGCCTTGCGGAAAGCATGATAATGTCATTATACAGGAAGATTTTTTGTAATTGCAATGGGCAATGCTAGAAAGCTGGGCAACATATTCTACAGGATGTAAAGTTTTCCAGCTACAACATTCTTTAAATTAATTTATTTGGGATAAATCGAAATGGGCCGATTGTAGCTGCTTGTTTAAAGACTAGAAATGCTACAAACAATATTTGCAAAGGACTTTTGTGTTAGACGCGTTTTTGTTTGTTATATTAAAACTCAGATTTAGAACTTTGCATTTATGTTAAAGCGGTGGCCACAAAGCGCCGACGCGACGGGGTGCAAACAGTACAGGTTTGAGCCTTCCTTGGCCCAGTGGCGGAAGCAGGCAGTTAAATGTAAAAGAACATAAACCTACTGACCTGTAAATCTCGTCGATAATAATAATTGTACTCACCGGGGTTGGCTGCCCCCCTGACTCATCCGTACTTCTGGCAGTAACGTTACAATACTTGGTCTTGCATCTCTCAGCATCAACCCTTAGGTACCTCATCGCTGCCTTCACTGGTTGGGTTAGCTGTCGGTACTTTTCGCTAGTACTGCGCAATAGTAATCCACAAGGTTAACTATTGTTACAACCCGTACACAGTCGGTAATAACACGGAGGCTACTTGTCTTTCACAGTAAAGTAATTACCGCAAATCTTGCTAAACTATAGCGAAACCACGTGCTTCCGCGGACTTTCATTGCGGAACTTCATGCTTCCGCGGATTACTGTGCGAAACCTCATGCTTTCGCGAGATCCATACCTTCGATTATCACCTAATCGACTAGTGCGAGTGAGAACCTCTAGCGTCTACCGGCCGCTGTAATTGTCAAAAAGCCACCAAATATTACTGACGTCAAAAAAGTAACTATTCGTTACACGAGTACTCGTTATCCGGCAAGATCCGAATTAACGGATATCAACTTGCAAAAGTATTCGTTACATTTTTAAAACAGTTACTATAGTCGTTGAGCGAGCAAGTACTGGTTCGCCCAACAGTATTTGGTTTAACCTTGCTTTATATTTTATCGCCATCTTACGATACGAAGCTTATCTTTGAGATTGTGTTGAAAATTAGAACGCTCTCTGAAAATGTAGCTGTTTCATGAAAATATTTTTACGCACACTCGAACAGAGTTTGGCGTTCTTATTCTTAGCTAGGACTTTTTTAATGCGCTAAAATGAAATAGGTAATTTCCCGAAGAAATGCTTAATGTGCATATAAACGAGGCTTCAGGGATGTTTACTTAAATTTATAATTCTCCGAAAAAATGTATTAGCTATGACCAAAGAGCATATTATATGCTCTTTGCTATGACTAACGCTCTAAAATGAAATAGATAACATTCCGAAGAAATGTTTAATATGTGTTAACATATAAACGAGGCTTCGGGGATGTTTTGTTTCATAGTAGTTTTACGAAAAAATGTATTAACTAACACTTTTTAATGCCGTGAAATAAAATAGGGAAATTCCCGAAGAAACTATTATTAACGCATGTTAAAAAACGTGATCAAGTAGGTTGCTATCACCTGTTTTTTCAGAAGGTTACTTTGAAAACAGAAGCAGCCCTCTTAATCAGGCTGTTTAACCTCTTTCATATATTAAATGCCTAAAAATTCAACTCCTGATGTTACGTGTGCATACGCCTTGAGCGCAATGCTCAATTCTCAGAAATAAAGAAGTAAGCATCCAGTTTTGTCTGTTTACGTCAGCTTTCGCAGCTCTTCAGTGTACGAGGAGTACTCGCCACTCCATCTGAAACCAACGGATACTCTCGCTCAACTTTGAAGTACTCGATCCGAACTGGTTGCGACGGACGATGGCTTTAGAATAAACGAGTACTCGGTAACCAATACAAAGTAATGGATACTACAACGAAAAGTAACGAATAGTTACAATTACCGAAAAGTAACGAAAGTTGACATCACTACCAAACATCATTCAATTATTTACGATAGTGCGTATATTCTATACTAGCTAATCTAATTCACTATCTAAGGATACGCATAGCTGCGCTCGCAGTTTTGCCTCGCATTATTGCAACTATTCATATTATAATTAATTATTGATTTGCATATAATCGCTTACGCCAAGAAATAGCTACGTAAAACAGCCCACTTTAACTGAAACGTCGCGCCTATGCCACAATCCCGACCGTTCTCCTTATTTTTTGAATTCCATTTCTAACCGAGCCCCCTCGATACGGTGCATTGGTTGCATTTGTCGTACGGGTTTCCGAAACCTGGTACCGCGAACCAACACTTAATACATTCGTCAAGATTATATTACATTCCACTGCTCAAACCATTCCAGAAATGGCAAACGTAGTCATTAAAACTTAAAAATAATACACCCGAAAACCATTAAATATTTCATCAATACATTTGAATATGTATTTAATTTGTCCATAAAAAATTGAGGGGGTTTCTTTAAAAAAATTTGAAAACTTATTTGTATCGGAATTTGAAAAATCCTATAAAAAAATTAATGTACTTCTATGAAATCAAAATTATTTAACTCAAAACTACTTTTTAAGTGTTTCGTCTCTGTTTTGTTTGTTTGTTATGTTAAACAAAAGGGTAAAACACTCAAGCTACCACGAAAACTTAATTGTCGAAAACAGAATCTTTGGATCCCTGAACTGGAAGACCTGGTAAGTCCAGAAAATAAAGGTCACAGAGGGGATGAAATTCCATCAAAAACTACTAAAAGGGAATTAACACGGTATCATATAAGAGGACGAAGAAGGCATAATAGCGGATATGAATAAAGTCAAAGAAAATAAACATATTTCAGCCACAAAGAGATTCGGAAAGGAATATGGTTAGTTCTGAAGGGAGTAACAGTTAAGCAAGTATTAATAATAAAACTTAAATAATAAATAAACAAAAAGAAGAAGATTCCAATTGAATACTCACAGGAGAAAGCACAACAGAAATATGAGTAAAAGGTGGCAGCGAAAATTCAAAGCAGGGAAGAAAAAGAAGAGGAGAAAATATATAATAAGCGGCAAAAGAAACCGTTCGAAGGGTAAAACAAAAGCGAGAATGGTCATGCTACAAGAAGGCAAAAAAAATAAAGACCAATACAATATATGTACTAAGAAATAATGTAAAATGTTTGTGTAGATAAAACAAATGAGAATGGTACTCAATGAAAATATACAAATCAGGCAAACACTATAACAATAAAAAAATCAGAAATTTCTACCACAAGGTATCCATACTATAGAGAAGGGAAATCAAGGAAGTACTACACTATGCAAAGACAAGGAAAGTAGCTTAATAAGAGGACAATCAGGAATATTAAAAAGATGAAGAGAATACTTTGCGGATAAATTAAATCTACAGAAAAATGAAAAAGCCGAACAAGAAGTAGAACCAGGCGTACGACAAAGAGAAAAAAAATACAAGTGGCAGAAGTACAGTTGAAAGCTGTAACGCCTCGTTTCAATTTCATTTCTATAGCGCGTTATTGCATTTGTCACCTTATTTCGGACCACCTTATATCTAATGGCTGTAGCAAAAAAATTCAAAATTATCAGAGCAAGCGGTGTGACGCGATTAGCACCTGCGGTTTTCATGTTGGAACTGGTCTAGCATTTCGATTCGAGTTGGCGCTCAAACAGCCGAAGAGCTGACAGAGTATTGATTTTTTCGAGAAGCACGCTCTCGCGAGGATCGCGTATTTGAATTGCTAGGCTAAGGTGACGCCGTTTTATTTGTTTTCGTAAGGCGTATTCTGTGTAGGTAAGGTAGCTCATCTCATTGTATTCTTTGCGTGCTGATTTTAAATATTTAGGCTGGGTTCCCTTGCGCTGCCGATGATTGAAATCGCTGCCAAGCTTCCTCTGATATAATTAGGCCGAGAACACCGTGCGGTAAGAATCCTTTTGCGGGCTTATTTTCGCAACTAATTTTTAACATTTAGGCTGGCAGTTACGGGCCAAAATCTGGCAGTTACGGGCCAAAATCTGGCAGCTACGGGCTAAAAGCAGGCAGTTACGAGCTAGAAGAAGCTAATATCGCTTAGTGTGGGTTATGGTCCTACTCTTACATGGGCTAATTGGGCTCAAACGAAGACTAGAAATCCAGCTAATTCAGTTCCCTGATTCTGCTTCAGCGTGGGTTAAGAATTCTCGATATGAGCCGCTACCTTTTGTGGTTTGCTGACTTCTGACAGTGGCTTCTTCGCTTTAGGAATCTCAGAATTTGGCAGCCAAATCTAGCTTAGCATCTTCATGGGTGGATGCAACACAACAGGATAATTCCATTTGCGATCGCTGGATTTTAACATCAAATTAAACTGTAAGTACATGCCATATCAGCCCTCTTTTTCCGACAAAAGCATTTGCCTTAATTATCTCTGTTCTTACTAAGATCAAATTGAACGAGTTTAATCAACCTATTTGGCTCAAACCTTAGTAACGCTAATGAGCGAGAATTTATAATTTAAAATTGCTGAAATAAGCATGTGCATTGTAACTCATGTACCGAGCTCAATGCGTTGGTTGTTATGCAATTCCGATAGCACAGGTGTTGTCCTGGAGTGTGAATTAAGTTATAATTAGCATTTTGTAGATTGCAGATTTGGAAGCAATTTCCCAATTATGATTTATTATTTCATTGGATAGGCAATGATCTGGTTTGTTTGTTGTCACATGTCGTAAGGGCTAATATAAGTAATTCATGTGTTATTGCGATATTTACGTTCAAATAAATGCCTCGATTGCTATTATTTGTTTTAGCACAGTAAAGATAGCTCAAAAATTGTCAAAACCCAAACATAAAAAAAAGTTGTACCCTTCTGCAAACTGTTCAGTCCTCTCCTCTTAGTAAGTGGTAAAAAGTTGCACGATCTTGCGAATCGGGTTTAGGCGGGAGTGGGGGGGGAGGTGGAAAGGTGGTAAAATGGTAGGTTTCAACAGTTTTTCGAAAATATTTCGTTAACTATGAAGTTTAGCGCAAACTTTACTATGTATAAAATTAATCTAAATTTAATTTACAATAAAAATAGTCTTATGCAATTTTGCGCTCCAGTACAGGATTACGGAGATATAGAGGGGGTAAAAATGTAACTTTTTCTGTTTGGTCAAACAAAGCGTGAACGCCTATGATCTCGTAATATTCAGGGAAGTGGGGAGGCCAGATGGTTATGGTGAAGAACCCAGCACAAAAGACGAACAACATTTGCCAGATCATCCACTACTACACATGTTGAAGTGAAAGATGCAATGTCAGTCTTGGGCAAACAGAATTTCTAACTAATAGTAACAACAAGATGCAACTGATTGCTCTCATCACGGTACACTTATAGCAAGCTGGCTTCAAAGTGATTCGGCTTGGTGTTGAGGAAATTATATCTATAAATTGAAGAATAAGAACATCCTTCATTTCCCTGATATCACGGTGAATGTCTCCAATGCAGTAAACTTTTTTTTCTTGGTTAGCTTTCTTCGCTACAGCCATCTTCAACTGTTTGTTGGCTGGAGCATGAACAACCAACAAGACCAATAAATCGGTGTCATTGCCAATCACGATAGCCTCTTTTTTCTTTTTTGATTCGTCAATTGCAGTAAAAACGATCTAAGTGTCAGCATCACCTTCAGCCTGAATTACTTTAAAGCCAGCTTGCTGTAAGTGTACCGTGATGAGAGCAATCAGTTGCATCTTGTTCTTAGTTAGAAATTCTGCTTGTCCAAGAGTGACATTAATTGCATCTTCCACTTTCACTTCAACATGTGTAGTAGTAGTTGATATGAGCGAATGTTGTCGTCTTCTGTGCTGGGTTCTTCACCATAACCATCTGGCCTCCCCACTTTCCTCAACCCTCTAGTCTATATAATACACTTGGAGCGAATATTACGAGATCATAGGCGTTCATGCTTTTTTTGACCAAACAGAAAAAGCCCCCCCCCCCCTTCTGCCTAAACCCGACGCTCAAGGTCGTCCAACTTTTTACCACTTACTAAAGGCCCCTACAGACGATGTGCCAAACGTCGGCCAACGTTGGGCAAATGCACGTTTGCCACACCGTGTGTATGGTCATCACATGACAAATGCACACAAATGTTGGCGTTCGGAGACGTTCGCTTAGGAGGCGGTAAATATTCCACAAATCAAAGGGTAGACGAATGTTGGCCCAGGTGTGCAGATGCATGCGTCTCTCCGTACACACGACGTGTATACATTTGTTAAAGTGTCTTCAACGTGTTTTTGTTTTATTATACTAAAGTGATTGTTTAAAAAGGTGAGTAAGAACTATTAAAGTTAAATTATTTTTATTTTCGAAATAGGTACCATCTTCTCTTCTTTTTTTTCAAATACCTTTGTCTTAATACGTGAACACAAGAAGTAAGTAAAATAGTACTTGCAGCTATAATTTCTGCTTCATTATTATACTCATTTCTTAGAATATACAATTTTGGATTGAAAAAACCAAAAACCATAAAAATAATACATTCACGAGCACATTGCGTTCGTTGTCACATTGGTACAGTAGGTTCGCCTATACTAAGAAATCCAACGTTGGACACATCGTGTGGAGTAACATGTGGCAAATGCTTACGTTTGACAAACGTTGGACCGAATCTATAAGCATTCACAAACGCCAACGTTGGCCGACGTTTGACACATCGTCTGTAGCGGCCTTAAGAGAAGGGTATTAAATAGTTTGCCGCTGGGTAGAACTTTTTTATGTTTGGGTTAAACCCTAGTTTAACTGTACTATTTGTATTTTCTTCAGCAACCCCTCTAGCTGAACCAGTAATCTAGGCATGCGGTGGAACACCAAAAGTAGGTGGCTTATTTTTAAGTAGCTAATTTTGTTTTTATAGGTTGTGAGTAACGACAAGGCGCCCAATTTGTTCGATTTAAAAGTCCGAAGCCTTTATGAGCCTGATCCTTACCCCCTTCGTTTAAGGGTGGTACAAAGCGGTAGATATAGAACCCGCAGATCTAAGTGAAGTGTAACAAAAGTTCAGGAAGTGATGCTATCCAAGCTAAATTGATCAAATACGGTGGAATACAATCACACAAAAACATAAACAATTTGCTAGAATGGATATGGGGAAAAGAGCAAATGCCACAGGATTGAACAAAGGTATAACCAAGTTGTAAGAAAGGGGATAAGACACAATTGAAACTATAGAAGAATAGCATTGGACACGTATTCTAGCTGAGAGTATAGCAAACAGATTAAGAGGAACAACTGAAAAGGCAATCGAAGAATATCAGGCAGGATTTAGAAAGAGGAGAGCAGTAATGGACCAGATATTCAAGATGCAGCAACATCGAAGAACATACCCCCAAGTTGTAATTGTTATTTACTGATTTCAGGAACGCGTAGGACAGTGTGCCCGGAACCAACTATACAAAAATATGTGCGAACTCGGAGTAAAGAAAAATAGTGAACCTAGTAAAAATGACATTGAAAGGCAGAAAAGGAACGTAAGAATACACCGAGGAGCTTCACAAACTTTCAAAGTAAATAATGGGATGGGACAGAGAGATGCCTTATCGTCATTGCTGGGTAAATACCCGAGGTAACATTTTTAATAGAACGCATCAGTCTATTCAATATGCCGATGGTGTCCCTCTAGTTGTAAGAACAACGATGGAGCTAAAAGAAATAATAGAAAGACCACAACGGGCAGTGCGAACGGTAGAATTAATTACAAATTCATAGAAAAACAAGTGAATGGCAATGGAAAAAGGAAGAAATGAGGAACTACGATCGATTAATAATAGAAAACTCTTTTCAAGTCGTATTTATTAGGCATTAAAACCCCTTAATAGTTTTCTCTGTTTTTTATTTTTATAGCTTTTATTCAAATTCGTCCGTTCTTTGAACTATCGGATTAAGGAATTCGTAACAACTATTTTAAATTTTTACTTAAATTTAGTTGAAATTTTAACCTAATTTAGCTCGCCATTGCGCCTAGATGACATTTAAAAGTACGATTAGATCTAGTGTTTGTAAAATTACGAAACAAGTTCAGCTATTGCACAGGGGTTAAAACCGTTGGATTTGCAATCACTTCTTATCCTGCTTAGCATGTATATTAATGCCAGACAATACAGATATTATCTGTCATTCCGTAAGTGTTCTAGAATTCCTTCTTATGCAGCTGGTGTGTGAAGTCGAAAACAGTCTTTGACTTGAAGTTTTTATAAAGGAAAATAACACTCATTGTTTGTACTGCAACCTTCTTCCGCTGCTATTTGTGAATTTCCCGCAGGTGCTTCAATTAGTTTCCATCAGGAAAGTTTAATTTTTAAACTTTCACTTAAATTTTGCCATTTCGCCATAGTGCTGGATTATTTTAACAATGTGACATTTGCTGCTAATAACTAAACGTATGCAATATTTATTGATTGCGCAACGAGATAATTATTAAACGACATAATGTTATCTGATGGTGCTTGCCTTTTCAATGGCAACATTTTTGGCCAAGGTAAATATTTCAGATTTTAGATACTCTGAAACAATTGCAAACTCGAAGTAACCAGCCCAAACTTCTGTAATCATCAATCATATGCGATCTGCTCTAAAGTTAACGCATACCAAGACCACGCGTGGGTTTCAGTTGCGAAGTCTAAGAATAGAACCTGCAAAAAATCGCCAATATGGTAAAGTAAAAAATGTGTCTAAGAATTCCCTTGAGGATTGCGTCGTTTCATCGCTTTTTCAGTAATTAAGCTGTGATGATAATTAGAATGAAAATAAATACAAAAAAGTGTATAATCTTCAGCATACGGTATTAAGGAATCAATTACAAATACCCAGTTTTATATATCGTTTCTTTCCTGTTAACACCAAAAAATATGTTGTTGATAGTTAATAACATGTTGATGATAATAGCTTGAAATCTATTCGAATTCAGATTTAAATAATTTTTATGTCACATATTTTTACTCAGGTTTAAACATACTAGGAACAATCAAGCCATGTGGATCTTCATTGTCTGGGTTTTGCATTCCAATTGCCACAATAAGCCATGAACAATTGTTCTCAAACTAACATACACTTTTCTGAAGGCTAATAAAATTGTATTTTTAAATCGCTGGAAGTCAAATGTGTTTTCATATAGGAAATCAAAGAATACATCTTTTAACTAACTGTTGAGGACACTTTTAGTATATGCGATGAAACTAAATTACTTATTAAACTCTTTGGTTTATATTTTACAGACCAAGTGCAATTCAGGAAAATACAAAAAATAGATTTAGAATATACTGTTTGAGGATTGGACGTGTACTCACATTGTGAACTCAAGCAAGGATTTGTATGAGGGTTGTTTTTTGGTGGCTTTTACAAACCACCCATAACTTGGTCCATGTTGTTGGAGTACCTACAGCAAACTTAGCGGTTTAGCCGTTTGTGTAACCACATACACTAACTCCATATATGGACCGATAAGACACATCGTAACGATTTCAAAATCAGAAAGCGAAAGGCGAAGAAATTAACACGTAGCGACAGGCGCAGTATCTGAGATTCTGCAGCTATAGAATGGTCGCGACGAGAATCGCGGCGCAAAAAATTGTAGCCTGTAACACAGTTTTCTCAACAAACAGAGGGTGATTCAAAGCTTTTTGAGAATTCTCTTATACATTATTGCAGTTGAAAATCGAGATATCGTAACAAGCCCAACGGGAGTCCGATAGCTCAGTGGGGGGAGGGAGGGGCATGTTCTATATTTTTGTTTGTTGGCCAAATGTAAAAGTAGGGTCATGCCAAGAGCTACAGGTCGATCCGAGAATTTGATGGTTGGCTGGGCTAGGTCAAACTTACCCTAATTCCTGAAAATGCGTTGTGCTTTATGAAAAGAGCGCTGCCGGCTTCCAGCTTTACCCATAGTAAATAACAAAAACCAATAAAATGTCTCAAAATATCTATTCCTTTCGATTGCGCGGCACTAGCCGGGATTAAGTTACAGGCATTAATGGATCAAGACAGCGCAGAAGCACTTTATGGCATTACCAGATAAACCTGGCGGGTGACGCCACGCTGATATAACTTGCTTGTAATGACGGAATTTACAGTTCACAATTTTGAATTCGTGTAACAGTCTAACAACTGCGCGGAATGAGCATTGAATAACAAGGCAAAACAACAAAGCATAAACCATTCACTGAAAGGGAGTGAAGTAAAGTGCCCCTCGGGATTATACAAGAAATGTTGTAAATTAAAGACACTACGAGAATACACCCAGTAGTCTCTTTTGTTAATATAAGAACGTCAAAACGCTAACTTGTCGGGAATTCGGAACTAAGCATGCGGAATCTGTTAGCTCTAGCACCAACAACGTTCGTTGAGTCTTATTTGCTAATTCGGGAATCCTTCTGCGTCATGGTCGAACAAAAAACCTCAGAATGGTTCAACTACTATGAAATCTAAAAATTTCATGGCGTGTCTATAAAATAATCCTAAAAGTATTTCCTGAAAGATCTTGAAAACATATATACTACATATGTCCAAAAAAGACAAATCTTTATTTTCATGTGTTGTAGTGTTTACTTTAATACCTTTTTATTTATTGTTTGTAAACATTGTATTGTCTCTCATTTATTAGTGTTTACAGGATTTTAAGCCTTTGAATCAATCAACACCTTAAATATGTTACATTCTAAATACTTCTGTCGAACTGAACCGAAAGATATTTCGAGACTAAGTGTTCAGTTGGCGGTTGGAAACGTGTATGTGTGGATATAATTTTTTTTACCATAGATGGTGGCATTCCGATGCGAGAACTGTGGTGTAAGTTTTGTAATAATTATGTAGATTAATTCAAAGGATAAAATAATTAGGTCTGTATGTAGTTCAATAGTGCACCTGAGTAAGACACTGCTTTGTTGTTGTTACTTCTGCTCTGATTGTAGAGTTTTGTTGTTCGCGGTCGTTGCTCATTATTTTATTGCTGATAGTGCACTATCGTACCTGGGTATAGTGGACATCCGGCGAGATGACCGCTAACCCTTGATCTGATAAGCATCTAACTTAGCAGTTATCCAAGAAGCGCTTCTGGGTAGCCACAGAATGCTCATTTCCCACAAAATTGTTGTGATTTTGGTCTTCTGTGGGGACGGTTACCATAAATGCAAATTACACTGACATGACTTGTAGTTGTTGGTATAGTTACCATTCGGTTAATAGGTACTAGATGCGGTAAGCATTCGTATTACAGATAATACAGGCAGATCATCGACGGTACAGTGAGAGTATAAAACCTCCTGTAGGTACTATCATTCCGAAGACGTACTGTTAAATTCGTAATGTTTGTTTGTTCTTCTTTGCATGCCTGGTTATGGAATTTTGCTGCTTTATGCTTGCGAGAGCGCGCGCGCCCGCGCGCGCGTGTGTGTGTGTGTGTGTGACCATATCCCACAAGACTCGGACCGCTAATCGCTTTGTTTTCCCGGTGTCGTATTTCTGATCTAAAACCGTCAGACCAAAGAGGCGGTACGGAAATACTTTGGTGAGTTACCAGCCTACAAATTATGCATAATGGCTGCTCTAAATTCAGGAAAAAAATAAATTAGCCTCGAACCCAAAATCAACGTGCTTAGACACGTGATAAAGAATTTCAGGAAAATTACGCACCTCATTGAGTTTTCATAAAGTGGAAAGTGTAGTATTGAATATTGGCATAAATTATATAATTATATATACGTATACTATGGATGATATACATATTTACTTCGATTAATCAAGTATGAATTTGTGAATCTATTATATCATTATAACGATTTATCGATGATAATGATACAATATTTTGTTGTAATATTTACTTTTGTGTTCTTGGGGCTGTTGGAAAATATGCTATTATTTCATTTGTATTCGTATAATTATGAGCTTTCGACTAAACCAGCCACTGAAATATAATACGTTCTAAATTTAGCACAAAATCGGAACGAGTCCCAAATCAACTTACAGGCGGAGGGCTGTTTTTAAGAATCGGCCGGCGTTTTAGCAGGTAGATTTAAATTATGGAAAGGCCTTTAGCCGAGAATTCCCATATTTGGAATGTTGTGAACCCGAACCGACTAGGGGTTGCATTTTAGAATGCGAGGGTGTTTATGTTTTTTTGGCAGTCTGTAGGCAAGATCGCACATGTGTGGACGCGAGCCTAATTCTCCGCGAGTGTGTGATTCCGCCGCGATTATGTTTTGAAGTGAAATGAATTGTAGATTATAATTGAGTGAATAAAACGATGAGGTCTGTAATATCTAAGTAGAATACTAGTGCCTGAGTAGCTTAGTGAATGTAGCTATTGTTCAGCGAATACGAACATTCGATATTGTCTCGTACTGATGCTGATTGTAGACAGCTTTGTTAATTGGATCGCTGTTCATTGTCGCAGAGGATGCCCTCGTACCTGGGTTAATGGCTATCCGGCGAGATAGCCCACGACCCTTGACCTGATAAGCATTGTGCTTTTTAGTGGCCCCAGTTAGCGCGACTGGGGGGCTTTTGGTGAAGCTCAATTCCCAATGATGCCTTGTACCTGTGCCTTTTACAGTCCATGCGGCCACTGTAACTGCGGGTACTCTGACATGGGTTGTACCCATTGATGCCGTTAACGTTCGGTTAAGGCATACTAGATGCGGTAAGCATCCGTGGTTTCAGGATATTACAGGCACATCATCGAAGGTGCACCGAAGAATATACCTGATGATAGCTTCTTCGAGATGCAGCGCGGGACGACGCGGGGGGGGGGCCATACGACCCCCTGTAAGTATTACGTAATGAGCACATTACTGCTAAAAGCTGAATGTTTGTTGTTTTGCTTGCATGACTGAGTGAAATTGGCTGGGTTTATGTTCGCGGACGGGCGTGTGTGACCACCTGCTAAATGAAAGGGCTCGCCGACCACTTCGCAACCCCCAGTATCACGTTTCTGATTTACAACCCCAGACCGCAGGGGCGTTATGGAATTTCTGGTAAGTCGCCAGTTCCTGTGAAATTTATGCATGTGACCGATCTGAATCCTGGAAAAATAAATTAGCCCAGGGCACCGAAAAAGATGTGCCTACAATTTTTAGAATTCTATATCGTTCATTCTACAGTTCTGTCGTTTCTTGAAGCATCAGCAACCCCCACGACAATGACTAAATTAAAAACCATGCTCTATATTAGCGAGACCTTAGTGCAGCGAGTCTTTTAATCCTACTTGCTTTGTGGAGCATAACCTAATGCACGTCTTGTCGCTGGTAAAATCGAATTTTGCCCATTACATGCCCATTAATGTCGAAAGAACAGCCGCCTTAGGAAGAAAAGTGTTCTTAATAAACACGCTGTTGTTGACGACAGGTACTAGACCTAAACCTAAAGGCTTTTCTCCGCACATAATACGTCCATATATCAGAAAACAGTGTCGCGTAAATCATAGGTAATTGCCCTTGACCGTCAGCTACAAAATCCAGCAGGAATTGAGAAATCTTACAACCTGCTACTGGAGATTTCTCTTGTAATTGTCCGCTTTTGGGGACGTCTCTTATTAACTGCCCACACTTTAATTAAATTCAGAGCTGTTGAATCTGGAAGGCTCCGTTTACTCGTCCAAATTTATTGTGCTATAATTTCCGATGACCTACAATAATTGGAAATCACTCAGTTTTCTAGCTTGCCAAAACGTAAGAGGTGCTCTCACTTTCAGACGGCAAACCGCAGTACTGTTATTAAATTGGGAGAAAGTACGTCAGTTTTATTATTATTAACGCTGGTACACTTCTGCTCTTTAATGCTTCTGTTTTGTGCCAGTTCAGGCCGCGTCCCCATTTGAACCAAACTCAATAAAGCTAATTTATCGAATTTCAACAATGTTTGCCGTAAATTAATATTAAGCTGCTTTTCGGGCAATAATTTAGAAATTTGAAGCATCGATGTTTCCATTTCCGGGCCATTAAACTGGTAGACAGGTGGCCGATGAAATATGGTACAAAGATAAAATCCATTTCTAAACTTTTTCTTGGAGCTTGCACTCGGCTTTACATAATTTAACCTAGAAAATTGACTCATCGTTGCGAGAAAGCAAACGTAAATTTGCTGTAGTGTTTTTCTATAGGATCTACAGTCAGCATCTTTGAATATATTAATCTCGTTAATCCTTCAAGCTAATTTATTACTGACTTCTGTTTTTTAATTGCTACAATTGCACTGTTAGTAAACATTGGGATTGTTCAAAATTGTAGGCCACATAATTTCGATGTACCGAGCTAATTTACTTTTTCTGGATTTAAATCGGTTTTCATTCATAAATTTACAAATGCTGGCGACTTATCAAAAATTTCATAGCGCCCCTTCGGTCTAAGGGTTGCAGGTAAGATATATGACACCGGGGGAGAGCTAGGCAATATTGCATGTGGTCACACGCAATCGTTCACGAACACAAAGCCAGACAAATTCCAAAGCCAACATGCAAGCAACAATAAACATACATTACAAATTTAGTAGTACGCGTTCGTCATCATAATACTTACAGGGGGTTTTGTGCCCCCCCCCCCGCTGTGTTTCCACGTAGCATCTAGGAAGTGCCTCGTTAGGAATATTAGTGCACCTCCGATGATGTACCTGTAATAATCCTGCAACACGGATGCTTAGAACAGCTATTACCTATTAGCCGAAAGCTAACTAGATCAAAGGGCCTAACCCATGTCAATGTGGTCCGCATTTGCGGTGGCCGCTCCCAACTGTAAAAGGATCAGATCACAAGAAATTTGTGGGAAATGAGCATCCCGGACTATCCAGGTGCGCAGCCTGGTCAAGGGTTATTGATAATCTCGCCGGATAATCTCTAACCTCAAGTACATAGTCTATTAAAGCGGTTTCAATTGGGATCCAATTCAGCAATAGACAAATAAATCAGTGTTCAACTCGGGTGTACAATAACTACATACAGCCTTTATTGCAAAGCCACGCAAGCATTAGTACTTTATACAGACCTTATTGTTTCATTCACTCTATTAATTCCACATAATATTAATTACCACAAATCACACTTCAAAAAAAAAATACAGGAGAGCTCACACCATCGGCCGTTTCGGGTTTTTAGGTCCACCCACTCACAATATCTGTCGCAGACTACTAATAATCCACATAATTACCACAAGCAACACTGCCGAATAACATGAGAGCCCTCGCATTGTAAAAATGCGACCCCCGGTCGTGTCGGGTTTTACAACATTCCCATATGGACGTTTTCGGCTAACTGCCGGCCAGGGCCATCGAGACTTAAAACTACCCCTGGCCTCTAAATTAGCTTTGGACTCGTTTAGATTCTGTGCTAAATTTAGGAAGTATCATATTTCATTGGTTGGTTTAGACTAAAGCCCACAATTATACGAACACAAATAAAATAATAGAACATTTTCAAGCAACTCAAAGAAAACAAACGTTTTATAATGTAGATGTCGTAGGCACAAAGCAAATTTAGGCAAATGATCATTTGCTTAAATGTCAGCCATATAACGAAATTAGGCAGAGCTAATGTGTCTCAATCTAGTTGCAGTCGTTGATAATTTTGTTTACTTACAGGGTCGGTGTTATGCCTATGGTCAGCTTTGTGTCCTCGGTCGGCGTTAAGTTCAGACGACGTTGTGTCCTTTTTGCACAAGACACTTAGCATATACTTAGGTAAATGATTATTTGCTTAAATTTGCGTTATGTTTACGACATATACTGCAATGATCTGAGTGTGTTATTATAATAATTATATTATATTATGAAATAAATCAAGGATCACTACAAACTAAATATTTGCCTATTTTCACTTTAATCAAATTTAACTGAGTGACCATATCTTATAGGTTCGTTGTTTACTTCAAGTTTAAAAACAGTAGTTTGCCCTTTTGTTTATAATACACTAATCTGATGTAAATTGTGCTGGCTCAAAGATTTCGCATGAAACTCTAATCTCCCACAGGTCGGAGGTTCTTTTTGTCCGTTTGCAATAAGAAAAAGTACGCCACTGAGCGCGTAGTTCATATGCGACGCAGTTCGCTTTTGCCTAACATGACATAAAATTTATTTTCACAAAATTAGTTTCAAATGCGGGTCGCCTGGTGTTTTACTGTGATTAAAAGCAATTGAAATGAGCGAACTAACAGGTAAGATTTGAATCTGGCGCTTTATTTAAGCGTCCCTCTAGCTTTTGTTTTTAATTTCAGGTAAAATTGTCCACTGCATAAAATTGAGAATTTCCTAACCCCACTTCTACTGGAGTTTGTATTAGAATAAATTATTTGCGGATCTCATGGATTCTACTTGGAAACAACTCCGCAGCAAAGCTATTAGGTCCCTCGGTGCGTTTCTCAGTTGTAATAAATCAAATGGCTTCACACTAACCTTTTATGCCTTGTCTTAGGTGCGAGCCGATGGGCTGCCGATTGAAGAAAATGCCAGACCTTCTCTCGCAGTAATAGGATGGACGTGTGATGCTGCTGTGATGTCCGTGGCCTTCGGCTGGAACGGCAGGAACTCCTATACAGGCTCTGGAACCCCTGGCGTAGCACGAACTGGTCTCCGAAGGCTGCGTCCTCAGGATCGGAAGGCGGCCGCAGGACAAATTATTTTAGGCAACGGATTTTGCCTTCTTCACTTGTGCATGAACACTAACTTGTCAGGAGCACTTTGGTAAATTTGTATGCTTGTAAATTAATATTTAGTATGTATGTATGTATGTATTATCAGTGACCTCATTTACCTTGCGGTGTCGAGGCTGGTGCTATATGCGCTGGCATCTGGCGGTACAATGATCAACTTGCCCCGGATTCGGGATACAGAGTTGGATCGCGCCTTTGGTGCTTGCGCAGCAACCATTGTATGAAGTGTGTGTGTATGTGTAAAATTTATAATTAAACACAAGCCATAAATTGACTGTTAAGCATCAAACTTTATTCATTTGTTCTCCCTCGATTTTTAATTTACAAACAGGATATTGACTTTAGTCAAATTATGTTTTTAACAATTATTAATCTCAAATCTAATACATGTTTACAATTAAATCAATTTATAAAAATTGTCTTTGTATTTTTATAATTATTGTCTATCGATTTTTAAACGCGTTTCACACTTTAACAGGCCTTTTTGTACACTGAGTACACACTGATCACTGCTTCCTTTTGTGTCCATATCCTCATTAGCTACTTGAAGATCAATGTAATGTCCATTTTCACTCGTACTTGCTGATCAAAACACTGTTCATAATCCAGCCAAATTTTCCAATTTTATTTACCCATTTTTATCTTGTAATTCTCTTTTATACCTGATTTTTGTGCTCATTGCACTTTCTTTGATAAGCTTTCTGTTTGATTACCTCTTTTTTAATTCGCTCAAAGAAATCATTTACTATTTATTATTACTTTAAATATTGCTATACACGCATTTAAATCTGACTTCTGTAAGAATATTTCAATTGCATATTTTAAATAATGCCATAGTCTTATTAAAATGCTTTAAAACCTGCAACCCTATGACAGTCAAGTTTAATTTGATTCTAGCCTTATTTACTTTATTCTAATGACAAATAATGGCTCAATTTGTCCATTTCATTTTAAACTGACACGTTAGGTACAATTATACAGATTTGTGAATCATAACGACTCTGTGTTTCTATGACTTGGTATTCAACTTATTCTCATGCTATCAGAGTTGTTTTTTAAGGGCTAAATACCATCTCAATACACACAGGGGCGGACTGGGACTAATAGGTCCGGGATGCTGGGTGCCTGTGGGACCCGCGGCCCGCACGAGGTTGTGCGAAGCCCCTGCCGCCAGAGACAATATCATTGAAGCCGAAAATTTTTTTCACTGGTGGGATACATTTTATGGCCTAAAACGCTATTTTAGGACGCGATTAATAGGCGCCAACTAGTAAGTACCACCTACTAGTAACACTACCTGAGCGCGCAATTCAAATCTTGCGAAAATTATATTCGAGGAAGGCCTACGACCAATAATGTAACTCGTAAGTACCAAATTATCTCTCGGAACCTGCGAGCTTGTGAGTGGATTTGGCAAGGGGCAAGGTGGCGGTCAGCGGCGAGTCTCAATGTACTGAACATGTCGATTGAATCATGCATTGCATAACCTTCTAATAATCATCTTATTGAATAGGTAGATATATTAATGTATATATTATATTTTGTTGTAGCCTTTCGTGAGCCATTGGTATTAATATTTTAAGTTTATGGTAACAACAAACTACATACTTTCTTATTTTTCTCATCTTCTACGTTTCGAAAGACTAGGCTTTCATTCTCAAGAAGATTAAGGCATAAAAACAGAAATAGAATCATCAAAAATACTTCATAAACAAACAATAAATATTATAGTGATATGATGATGATAATTAAATTAAGAAATAAGCTCACTACACACATCCTATATGTTTTATTTAAATCAAATTCTGACTGATTAAAAGTAAATAAATAATTGTATAAATGGGTTCATTGATTGTAGTGTTTTGCCCTTTATAGGAACTCGCACATCTGCAAGTGAATTTATTTATGGCTAGCTTCAGTAGGCATGAAACTCAAAATCTGCAAGTTAGGTTCACCGATATGTTCATATTTAAACTCTCTTGTTACGCCACTGGGCTGTCAAATTGAAAAGCAGCAACGCGCAGACTCACTACGCTGTCAAATTTTATCTATCAACAAATTGATTTTCCGTGCGGTTCGTTTCTGTGTGATTACGTTAATTCAAAGGCAAATCTATGAACAAATTATGAGGTATTTATTTGATTTATGGTGTTTTCGCGGTCTAATCTCTCTTTTGTTTTAGTGCTCTTTGCTTCTTGACGTAAACCGACGCTGCTTGGGTTAATTCATTTGTTATTCGCTTCACTAACCTCACAATTCTAATTTGGATAATTATTGGCAAAATAATTTATCTGGAGACTTGGATATGCCTGCTGCTTACTCGAAATGGTAACGTCTCGCTGCTACATAAATTTCCAGCTCCTCAAGCTGTCAATTAAGTTTTTACTGTACCTTGACGTTTTCAGGTGATGGTACGTTCTTCCGGACGGAGCCCAAAGCTGGATCTTCTCTAGAAGTCGCCGCCCTTGATCTAGATGATGCTGGCCTTGGTGCTACAGCTCCACACGATCCCTCGGAGTCGTCAGCTCCGGTCTTGGACCCCTGGTTTGATTGCAGTCGACCCTCGTAAATTTGAGTTGGTCACCGAGCCTAGTTCGGAAGCTTGCTGTGGTAAAATAACTTTCGATTGTGGAAAACGCTGGCCACACTTCCAATTATGCTCCACAATTTGCTGATCGCAATGGTATAATTTATATTAATTTATTTTGATTTTAAATAGCTTAAAATGCAATTAATATGGAGACACAAATTACACTGGCATCAAATAATTTATTTCAATTGTTTCTCCCCTTGTTAGTTAACAACAAAAGCCTATCTAGCTTTATAAAACTGGATGTTAACTGAGTACAAATCAATTACTTATAAACTAAATTCCAACTTATATTATAACAATGTACAACATCTTAAATCTAAAGTTATTGTTTGTTCATGTTCGTAATTAAACTAGATTATAGCGCCACTCACTATGTTTTATTTGGATTATCTGTTCACTTATGTCATTTCACTGACTCATTTTTATAACACAAATCTCGTTCATTTCCTGTGGTGTGAATTTCTTGCATTTTATAAAACTTGTCTGTTTTTCACCATTCTTCAAATATTACCGCTCCATTCCTTTATAGCCTTATTTGATCTAGTATTGTGCTCTCTTTGCACTGTATTGAGAACATTTTGTCTTTCTTACCTTTATTTAAAAAGTTTATAGAACTGTACTTATTCAATTAAACTGACATATAAATTTATTTAACACGCATGTAATAAACCCTTTGGTGATAGATTTGTTGAATTTTTGATTGGCTTTACTTTACACCAACCTCTTAATGTATGCTAATTGATATTTCTGTGACTCTAACTTATAAATTGAGCTCTGCCTAATTGCCATTTATTCTGAAGTAACTCCATTTAATATCGGCAATGCTTTACCGATGTAGTTATAAATTAAAATTTCTGATGTAACTTCTTGCAGTTGCTTGATTTACCCCAGCTCTGTTCTTTATTGACTTGCTTTATTTATCTATGTTGCAAGCAGAGTTGAGTAACGGGCTAAATACCATCTCAATATATCTGAATGAATCTATATACATCCTCATTGTGTAACATAATTTTTTTTATTAAAATTTAGACTGGGATTATTATTGTTATAAGGTGATTAGCTCCACTTTGTGTGCCCAATTTATGTTATGTTATATTATAACTGAATTGTAATTAATTTAATTGCCCTATTTATGTATTTTGGATATTCAAAATTATTTTCTGCTAGCCCCAGTAGATACACTTGACTAAAAATCAGATCGGATTCTTTTTAATCTAGATTGCTTATATTCTGAAATTTGATGTTTCTATATTATTATGGCAACTCAAAACTTCTGTCAACTGACACTGCAAGCTAGTTTTGAAAATTCAATTACAAATACTTCATCGTTACATTTGTCATACGACAATCTCAAATAGTAAGTACTTCCTTAATTAAAACTAACAGTGCCACCAACATAAACAGTGCCAAGCGAATGACAGGCCGGCCTAAATTTCTTGTTCATCACAGAATGTGTCAAAAGTCGGTGTCTGAGTTTGTAGGAGCCGCAACTGTACCTTAGTCTTACTTAGAATTTTGCCGAGACTAAGGAGTTCCAACCCTAGCAAGGAATCTTTTACATACTACAAATCGTAGTAGCATGTGACCCACGACTTTACACCACTTCCGAATGATGGCATTCTGTAGAAGCTTTCATCCGCATTTTTTTATTTTAAAAAACCTCACCGGAATCGGGGATCGAACTCTCGACCCTTAGATCAGTAGCCAGAATGCTTACCACTAAGCTATGGAGCCCGGCAATTTGTATATAACTTTAACCCTTTTATTATTACAAATATTTATTTTAAAAAACTTATAAAACGGTTTATTTCTTAATTTCAAATTTTACAAAATTGCATTACATCATTTTGGTTCCTCCTTAGCGATCTAGCTTATTTTTTTCAGTCCAACACACTATTAAAGCTTTATTATTTGATTAATACCTACTATGTTAAATAGTATATTTCGGAAAACTATTTCATTTCTGTTCTAAATTAATCTTAATATTTTTGATATCCATTTCACATCTAAATTCATCTTTATAATTTTTAATACTGTATTCTTTTTATCTTATTAATCTAATTTTTAGACCTCTGTACCAATATCATAACAATACATTATATATTACCAATTGAACTACTTCAACAACATTTTACTGAGGAGTTTGCTGCCACTGTCAACGCAAGGGCTTGTTCTCTGCTTTTCGGCTGTCAATCGCGGCGAGCGGGGTTTGGATTTTTTATACACAAAGAATTATTTACATCAATAAGATATTTCCGGTGCTGTAGGATTTTGGGGCCCCTAAAGAGCTATTTTTAATTACATTTAAATTTAATGACGTATTGTTACACCTTGTATGTCACTTTCTCTTACGATTCCTTAAAGTACATAATTAAATAATTTTAAACATTTTATTCTTTTCCACGATGGCATATGCCTGTGTAAACTCTACGTATAGCGAATGTACTCCGAAGTACTACTCATACCTATCGTTTTTAAAGTAAATAATATGATCGATTGTAGATATTTTTCTTTAAAGTCTTCTTGGTGTTCGCCCATCTTTCCTTTTGTGTACTGCCTTCATTTATTTCTTGTTGTTTTACCTTGTAGATTTGTTACAAATCAAATCGTTACGAAGCAAAAACGTTGACTTAAAATACGCAAACGACAACCAAGAAAGAATTCAAATTTCTTGAAAAGGTTATTAGTACCTAAATACAGTAATACACAAAGTTAGATGGTAACACTTCGAACATAACTCGAAAGATAAACATAAAATCACTTGAAAAAGAACGGTAAATTGGCGACACCAAATACAAATTTATACAGTATGCAACTGTTACTCAAATACCTTTTATTGTAGAATTTGTTACGCTCATACCATAAAGAGGAAAAGTAGTTTACTCACCAGATGCACGATAGCGAGAAACACTCACACGTAACGAGAACGTCGTGCCTAGGCAGAGATGCAACAGGAAGCGAGCTAGCGGCGTGGAATGTCATCAGCTCTATAGAGGGACTTCGCAGACATGTGATATCTTGATCCCATATAAAATCGATATTTGGAACCGGCGGTAAAAACATGATAGGTAGGAAAGCCCGGTACGCAAGAAGTTTATTTGCATAGCACAACTTAAAAAATCCGAATTAAATTGACTTGTCATGGGGCCGGTAATGTTATGCTTGCAAACTATCACAGTCACAAATTACAACAGCGTTACCATCCACGGCATTGTTCATCTCGACACAATAAAACGCGTCCGACTAAATATCGATAAATTACTAAGCTGCCTCTCGAGGCAGCTGTCTAGGCAGAAGCTATTTAGTTGCACTTATTAAGTAATATCTGTTTTACTTTAGATATGACCAGAAACTTGTCTGAGGTTGCGACCATGTAATTCTTTGATAGATTTATAGTGTTTTCTCTCTATGTATCTGGTTTTCTGTCATAGTATCTGGCAATATCCAAGACGTGTCGATGTTTTTTGATCAAAGTATATGTGCCACCCGAAATCGCAGCTATGGAATTGTTATCTCTACTTTTACATGGTCTGACGTTTGTAGAGTTTATTTTCGGGCATTTTCCCTTGCTTTCATTTTCTTCGTTATTTCTACCGTACCTATATTCAGGGATGTTGACGTAGCTAATTCCGTTGTTCCTCCCATCTGTTAGGCTGCAAATTTGACGCTGGAAAAACTTCGAACACCGGGCACCACGAGTGCGTTCTGGCAGCCTACTTTGGATTTTGCATGCGAATTAGCAGCTGCATAGTTTTCTTTTGATCCACGCTTTTCGCTAGAATGAAAAACGTAGCAATTTGAACTAGTTTGAAATCATCAGTTGCTTACATTTAATTTGATTGTTAGTTTATAACTGGTAAGCAACTGACTATTTCTCAATTTATGCTTTATTTTCTAGTTGTCAAAAATAGCAAACAGGTAATTTCAGCTGTATGTGCGCCACTTGGCGATCATGCAAAGAACTGGTTTTTTGCTCTTAATGCGAAAACCATATCTATACCTGCATCAGGTCGGAGAGGCTTCGTCGGGCTATGCGATATGTGAATTTTGCTTTGTCTTAATTTAGACTGAGAGTCTATTACTTACTACACTAAATGCTTTTCTATGTGATTTCTCCGGCACTCGGGCAGGTGGCTAGCCAACCTATTAAATTTAAAGAAAAATGAGCACCAACGCTGCTTGTATGGTGGCTGGAGAGTATATAATGAAAACCACTGTCCGAATGTGAGGTACAAACTCACTACCTGTCAACTGAAAGCACGAACGCTCTAGCAGCCAACCATCTGCTTCAATTGATGCTCATTTCAGCCAGGGTCTTATAACTTTGCGCAAATCGAATCCAAGGGCTCTTACCTAGTCAAACCATTTTTGCGCTTACATAATTCCTGTCTGCTATTTCTTTATTGAATCTTATGTAATAAGTATTTAGTTCTTTATAAATATTTATACACTATATACCTTTCCGTATATAAGACACGTTGTTTAAATAAACGTATAGTTTATGTTTGACACTAGCCGTTGTTGTTTTCTTTAGTGTTCATTATCTTTTTACAGCTTATCTTACATCGCATCTCAACTACTACATATGGTTTAAGGGATTTTTCGGATTGATCGGTAAGTCGTTAACCCTGAAGCCCTTACCTTCCATTACTTGTAATGTCTAAATAAAATAAATTATATTGCCCCGCAGCTCCGCTTCGACTTCTGTTAATATATTAGGTTTCGGCGTGGATGTTGGGCACATCCTTTGGTTTGGTTTAGTTTACCCAAAATTAGTGCTACATATTGATCACAATTAGGGGTCTTTGTTTTTTGTCACAAGCGTTTAACATTTTGCTAAATAAAGCTCAATGTTTTTTATAATGGAATTGGAGACAGTATGAGATTCTGAAACTGGTTATATAAGAAAATAATTTTTAAAATTTTGCGAAATAATTGCTCCTAAACTTTAAAGAAAGAACAAGACACATTAAGTTTGGAATTTTATTTTTTTATTTAATAAGGTATAATTAGTTGAAATTAGGGTGATCCCTTCAGAAGCTCTAGCAGGGTTAGCAATTATCTCAAATATCAGTTTGAACATTGTCTGGCACTACACGTTGGAATTAATGATTTATTTTACCATCTTTATGGTTTTTGAGATTTTGCGTTCTAGTGGTAAAGAGATGTGTAGTCTATAATTTTATAAGAAAAAGGGTATCTCTTATGGAGTACTTCTGTTATAAATAATAAAGATCGTAAAATTCTATTATTTTTAACAGCAAAGATGTATATCGGGTGATCCAATAGCTGATGTTACAGTTTACATGTAACCACAACAACCTAGATTTGAAATTTATTTGATCACGGGATATTAATTCTGAACAATCACTATCTCCAAGTGTAAGTGTAACACATGCAAACCCATGTCACATAATTTATGTTTTAAGAGAAATTCAATCCCACATTTCTTATTGGAACACTTTCGAGACAAACTAAACTAAAGTAGCTGAATGATCTACAACACTTTCTTATACATTTCAAATGTCTACATTCACAGTTCTTTAAATATCAACATATTTATTTTTAGTGTATGCAGTTGCAGTTACAATGAAGAATGATTGAAAAACAGATTTAAATCCAATAAATTTCATACGATATTTGTGTATTATTTTACAGAAAAGTAGAAGCTTTGTTGCAGACCTTAGCAAAGTCTTGTAAAGGTATTAGAAATCAATTAAACCGATCTGTATCATTTATTTAACTATTCTTTGGAAAATATTGTCATTTAAGCTTACCTTTCAGTTTTTTGAATAAAAAATGAGTACGATGGTCTTTTTTCTTCTTATTCTTTCCCTTTGATATATGGAAGACCTTCGGTATACATTAAGAAGACGAAAACGATGAAATTAATTAGTTACTTTTACTAAAGTTGCCATTTTAGAAAACCACTCTTCACTCTGGAATTATTAAAAGAGACTATTTATGTTCATCATACTTATACCAGTTTCCATTTCCGTCGTTAGGCGCTAAAATTGATATGCAGGGCGACTCTCCTGGAGTCAACCATTGGGAGCCAAACAAAAAATTTTATCGGTGCTGAAGTTGTTTCGCAATTCCCCAAATTGTTGGATTACCAAAACGGGTCTAATGGGCATATTCTCGAAGTGTCTTTAACGTAACGCATCGCTTGAATAATCCTCTGGGGCATCTATCTTGGACAGTACCCCATCTCTTTCACACCGTCTGTTGGAGATGTCTGTCTCGTACCCGCAAAGATGCATTTTCTGCTGGCCTAGGTCGAATTTTTATGCTCTATGTACCCGCACCGTTTTGAATTGTGCATTATATACATATTGCCATTATATGCCCAATTAAATTACGACGAAATTAAGATATATAGCTTGTCTTCAGCGAATAGTTTCGGTTTCATTTTGTCTGGTTTTATCCAATGAGCAGTCCGCGCAGTTGTAAAGTTGCCAGATGCCATTCAAAATTGTAAACGGTAGATTAGGTCATCCCACGTAATTTATGTTTCTTTGTCTTATACGCTAGCATGACATCACCGGCCAGGGTTAGCTAATAACGGACATTGCTTGTTTGTAGGCAGGCTGGTTCCAGAGATTTCCAGACTTATATCAGCAAGTGGCGCTTATCAGTTTCCCGGATGTCCTGTACATTTTAATTATGACTCGATTTTGCAGTTCGATGAATAAGCTTGTTGTGATGTTTTAAAGTCGTTTTAGACTGTAATGCCTTTTGGTAAGGACATTGGGTCCCGAGTGGTGTAGCTTGAACAAGCGTCCACGTTCGATCAGCAGAGTTAAGCAACGCTGTCTCTGGTCAGAACTTGGATGGGAGTTCCACGGCTGCACTTCTCGGCGCCTCGTGGTACTGCTATCACGAAAAAAAGTTGGTCCCAGCGGTCATACAACATCATGACAGTCGTTAGTGGGGTTGGAAGTCCTCATAACTGCACAGCGACGCCTATAATTGGCCTAACGGCTGTTGGCTGAGTGCGAATTAAATAAATAAATAAATAAATAAAAATTAAATAAATAAATTATTTGCTTTTGAAAGTAGAAATATTTTACTATGTCAAACCTTTTTAAAGACGAACAAAACAATTATTATGCACTACTTCTTAGAAACCTGATTTGCAAATTGGTGAACGTTCTTTCAAATTACTAAG
Source organism: Agriotes lineatus (assembly GCA_940337035.1). NCBI lineage: Eukaryota > Metazoa > Arthropoda > Insecta > Coleoptera > Elateridae > Agriotes > Agriotes lineatus. Next base: position 102,429 of record CALNHX010004310.1, on the reverse strand, counting down.
AAGATAAACGCACAAATGAGTGACTTAATGAATCATGTTGACTACGACGAAGGGCGATATTAATTTGGTTTATTTTGAGTGGAAACTGTAAGTCGCAGCTATGATAATTAAGTTTGAAGGAAAAAGGCAAAAGAGTAAGATAGCAAACGTTTAGATGAAATAAAACGAAAACAATTCTTCCGGGAAAATAGTTTATTGATTTCAAGATTCTTTTCCCAGGAACTTGTTCACCTTCTTCCTCGTCTCGTTCTCCCTGATTTCCTGCCCAATCCTGGCCAAATCCAGGACGTCCAGGGTAACGGTCTCCAATTTTCTGAAAGGCGGTAGGGATTTATTGGCGGGCGATGTGGAGCCGCTGGTTTTGTTAGTTCTCGAAGGTCGCCGTTCTTCCAAGTTCACCATCTTGATCTCTCGGTCGACCATCATCGACAACCTCTTAATGCTGCTACTGTTAATGTCTTCGTCAGTAACATTGTCCAGCGTGGGAAGGGGCCTCTTTTTCAGCTGTAGCACCTTGGTTATGTTAGGGCTGTCCCATTTCTTCATGCAATCGGGGCACGTCATTTGGAGGGAGGGGAGTTCATCTGATTGCGTTTCGATGCTCGAAGCTTGGTTCTGCTCCGCGGCGATCGCCGCGGAGGCCCCCTTAAAGGTCTTCATGTAAGCCCCCGTTGAGGTCTCCGACCCTTCTTGGTTGACGTTTTTTCGAACACCCTTATTTATCGTTGCCTTGGAACTAAAACAGATTTTAGAATAGATACGTGCTGATTCGAAGTGATGGTGCCATAGAAAATGTTGGTATTCTTGATGTATTTTATTGAAACTATTGAGTGGTACCCTAAGTGCCGTCACATCAGACAGTGAGATTTTTTAATTGACTTATTCACTGTATCAAAGGCAGTGAAAAAAGTCATTTACTAAGTAGCAATGAAAAATAATAAGATAAGGAGACTGACACTTTCTTGTAGTTATTACAGGAATTTCGCTCATCCCCCCCTCCATTTGAATGGTTCAAAACTAATTGACAAATATGATATTAAACACGATTGTCTATTGGATTATTTCTACAGAACTTCATCAAGTTATTAGGCCGACTATCTTGTTGGACATGTGGTCGTGGCATATTCTGACCCTTAATGTTACTAATGTAGAAATAACGAATTAACTAAAAAATTATGTAGTTATAGAAGAGTTCTACTTACCAGATTGATCATTTTACATAAAGCAGGTTACCTACTTTTGGAAACACGACAAGTGAAGTATTGTAGTGTTATTCTGGAAAGCTAGGTAGCTCTACGGGAGATATAATAAAATAATGCCACATTAATAAAATGAAATATAATCAGCAAAGTAATGGGCATTATTGCAATTTTGGGAGTTATTTAAATTTAACCTCAGAAAAAAACTGATCCTGCTTGGTATCATGAAGAGATGGATCAGTTACCAATAAAGATTGTAAGGACAATTTGTGAATTTAACACTTTTCTGCATTTTCTCCCATTTCTAGCTTAGATTTACGCCCAAATAAAAAGTTCAGTAAAGTTGTAAAACCAAATTCCGTCTATTTCAAATATTAACGTCTCCCAACGTAGTTAGGATCAGCGTTTCAAATCTAAATTTAGCCTTGTTTTTCCACAGGAGTGACGCAATGTGCCTTTATCGTATTTTAATGAGTTTTCGACGCCAGAGAGGCGATTGCATCGCTTACAGGTAGTTCCCCTTTGTAAGCTAAAATATGTTGGATAACTCGACGTCATTCGTATGCTTCCATAACTTGAATAGAGTAATGCCTGCGCGGAGCCCTTTGGTTTTAGGATTTCAGCACGGATTTTTCAATCAACGTTCGGCACTAAGACCATCCACAAGTGTTGGTTGTTTCCGCTGCTGGGCATCTGCCTCGCTGCTTAAGTCGAAATTAAAGTAGTGAAGCTATATAGTTACGGTCGAGCCCTATGTCGTTTGAGTGGCATGTTGATAAATGTTTAGCCGAGGAATTTTGTATCGTGGAACAGGCATCTCCAATTCCTTTTGAAGCGGATTTTAAATGGAAACCTCATTTGTGTGCTAAGCTGTCGTTCATTGAAGTCATGTGTATCGCGTTGACTTTTTCATAAGGTATTGTGCCAGTTTATAATAATTCTAAGGAACGTAAATATACAATGAAGTAATTTTCAAAATACCGCCATACTACGCAGCGTTGTTGTGAATTTAAATAGTACAATTTTGAATAGGAATTACCACCTTGAAGTTAATTTTTAGCATTTACATTCAAGTTTTATTGTCTGTATGTAGTTTTACGTTAGGATCAAGTAATCACTGGCGTTTTGTCATATGTGAGTATTTGTTGTCAATTTTGATTGCTGTAAAGTAGTGTAAATTGAAAGTTGTCACCGTTTTTGAAGTAGTTATATCGTTTGTTGTCAAGTTTGCCGCTTGTGTTTAGTTTAAACGTTGCGCAATTAGCCTCACTACTCTTTTTCAAGTATTTTAAACTGCAACGAGTAATTTTTTTAATGCTAATTGTCACCTACATATTTTCCTACATTATTGTAGTTCATTTTTATATAGTGGTGTGTTTCATTAATATACTGATGATGTTTGCATGTGCATATTGTGTATTTTTCCGATGTACAGGGATTCAGACAGCTGTAATGTAAGTCAAGGTAAGTTCGAAGCAGCTGTTTGTGGTCGCCGCTCAAACATTAAAAAGGTAGAATTAGGACGGTGGGCGATTTCTTCCACTTTCTTGATGAGCCTATCTGTACTGTTGTTCCCGATTTCGACAGAAAAGTGGTGGCGCTTAGCAATTAACATCTGTATTTCGTTTACCGTATCGTAGCTCTAAATTCAGGTCATAAAGAACCCCCATTCTTCTTCTGAGTGAACCGGCAACCTTTGTTACAGCCCATCGTAACGGGATTGGTGCAATCGACCCGAGACTTTCCCGATTTTGTAATGTAACAAATTAACGCTTTATCTTAGAAACCATTTCGTGTTGTAACAAGATGAAGTTTTTCAATAACTACATTAAAGGTCCTTTCCCCAGGCTCTATTGACCGAGAGAACAGTGATAGAAATCTATACGGTATATCAAAGAATTTTGAAATTGAAATCGGCAACGCCATTACATTATTAGCATTGAATTCTTTCGATTCATCACTGAACGATGAAGAAAATAGAGATGATATAGCCGAGATTAAATCTGGTATTTTTAAGACCCTAGTATTACCAATATCGCTTTATGTATCAGAAGCGTGGACACTAAAATTAGTTGTTGAAAAGAAAACATTTGAACCATATCTTCCCTACTTTCCACAGTAGCTTAACGACCCGTTCTGCAATATTTTGGACATCTAACTTAATAATTTGGGGAAACTAATGATCCGATGGAAAAAAGAAGAAGGATTTTCTAGGGGGAGATCAATCAAACTAAAATAATCGGTGTTTCTCTAGAGTAAGCATCAGAGAAGCAGAAGACATGAGACAGTAGGAAAGGATAATAATTGAGACGATAATCCTGCACACTCCTTCATAAATAACGACTCTTCAGATATAAAGACACATATTTTTATCAAGTTAAAGTATGTAGGTGCATGTATTATATAAATACTTCTGAATAAATCACATAACATACAAAGTGTAACGAAATTCGATTAATCGCATTATAATATTAGATTAAACAATTTAATTTAATTTAATAATCAGTTGAATGAGTCACAGACGTTATGCGTGTAATACAGCTGCACACGCTTAGCAGCATTTTAGCCGATAGAACAGAACATTTATTTATTTATCTTCATACAGTTTTATGCAACCTAATAACACAGAATAAACACCTAACGGACTCAGAAGCGACCCTCTGCGGCGGCGCCTTTGATGTTCGAGGTGCCTTATTTTGGTAAAGTGACCATACTGTGAGCAAGTAGAAAAGGCGGGAAATTTAACACGTTGACCGCCATGTGAAGCACAAGTGCATCGCATGGCTCCTTAATATATGGGCCACGCCACTCACATGTGTTTCGCATGTTACTTTCACTCTAGGCCACGCAGCTCACATTTGCGCTGCACTATAGTCGTATTCTTATGAGAGATTAAGGAGTATGGCCTGGGAAACAAAACCTATGTGTTGGCCTGGCTCTAGACTAAATTTAAGACATTTTATACCTTATTTATAACATTTTTGACATGTATAAGCAAAAACGTTGTGGCCCCAGATATTCGAAAAATTTTTACTTATACGGCGGTCAACGTGTTAAAAAGTTGAATTATAGGCGCAGCACCGACAATACATGTTCAAACCAATCCATAGAAACAGACGTCATGACGTCACAAATCTACTTCCTAGCGCTACGCATGCGCACTGATTTTTAGACCCCTGCCAAAGTCGCGAGTGTCGCGTATAACATCACAAGACTCCCTTAGTATAATCGAAAATACTGTCTCAACTTGGAAAAAACATTAGAGTTGCTTGGAAACATTCCTGTAACTTGAAAGCAAGACATCCACAAGCTCTTTATAGTTTTCTTCCCTCTTGTTTTCTAAAAATTTACCACAAACACCCGTGCAATATTGCATCACACTGACTGTTCTTAAAAAGGTCACGAATGTTTGTACCAACAAATAAAACTTTTTTATCTTTGCTTCCCTCAGTCGGGTAAACTTTACCCTAAGCTATTTAAACGCCTCTCCATCATTGTTTATGGCAAAATTCTTCAAAATGTTCACTCTTGAAGCTTATGTTCAATAGTGAGGGTCTCCATTAGGCCCTTTACTTTAATGCATGCAAGAAAAGTGAGCTTCGTAGAAGGAGGTTAAATCTTGTTGCAATTTTAAGGCCAAAACTTCAGCTTTACCTTTAGAAATATGCTAGTCTTTCATAAGATCACTCAGTTGGCGTGGCTCAGTAGAGAGTAAATCCAAAGTGAGTTCAGGGCTGTTCGAAGTACCTAATTTACTCCTTTTTCATAATAAATGAAGGACTTAAAGTCTTTCCCACGAATTTATTTGTTTACAAACGGTTCCTTTTTCATAATCAGAGTCAAGATGATAGTCCTTCCGGTTCCGGTAATGAAAGTAGTTCTCCTTGTAGTACTGGACACATAGAAGATAGTAGATTAGGGCACGTCACTATTCACATTTTATTTTTAAAAATTATTTGCCAAAGAGAAAGCACCGAACAAAAGCAGCAACCTGTTACATGATCTGCAGGTTCATATCATATCATATCAGAAAAGATATAATTTTACATGAATTAGAGACATTCATTAATTGCAAGTACATATATTAAATTAGAGATACTCGTGGTGGACCTCTTTAAAAACAACTTACAAATCCAAATAACGGAAACGACTTCAATGAAGTACGAAGCATGGTTAGAACTCGAAACAGTAAACTAATATCCGTAACTTTCACTTTTTACACAACGAAAATGAAGGTTTTCTAATCCAAGAAGAAATTGAAACACACCAATATTATCATAAATGAGGATTACCACGTAAAAGTAATGGATCAGAGGAAAGTCCTACTGCCAAAATTGAGAGAAGCTCCGGAATAAAGAAACGAGTATCATCAACTACAGTGCTAATAGTAGCTGGTGAAAAGATAGAAGTAGATGGGGAAGCATGCAATCAAAACAAGAACTCGCAGACCACAGAAAAAGGAAGACGTCGGAAAAAAACAGAAAATCTATGATAGGATGAATAAACTGGGAAGAGGAAGCCATGCTGCTTGGTTAATATTAATTCGTAAAGTTATTTGTCGTAATTCATTTATTCGTCGATTTCCCAGGCTAGGTCGGTCCTGTTTACTTGTTTATACAAGGTTTAAAAGCATGACGCAGGCTAGAATCCAGAAAATTCGCTAATTAAGCAAAGGGTCTTCACGCTGAAAGAATCTGTGCATTTCGTAGAAATTGTATAAGAGACTTTACCGTCGCGTTTATAACCCGCTCGAGGAGAATTATTAAGGCTGTGAATCGCAAATTTCGTTTTTCGATCTGCAGTCGGGGTTTATCATTCTAGCGGGCATGTAGCTACCGCTAAATCACTATTTTTCTTCCGACTGAATTCTGTAGGAAAGTACTCGTGGTTTCAAGTCTAAGAATTCGTGGCGCCCTAACCCTAATTGATTCTTGACGTACCTCTATTTTGAAGTAGCAAACAAATTCATTTTGAACCGTCCGTGCCTCGACTAAAAGTTAGCTGAAGAAAATTATTGTTACTGGTTGTTTATTTTTGTTTTGAGTATCGTTTACGTCACAATATGCAAAAAATGGGATAAACAGTGGGCACAAACAGAACTAGCAATATAAGCGATATACAGTCACCGACTCTTGGAAAGATACAGGATGATGAGTTTGAGAAAATCGTGAACGTTTCAATATGAATTCCCCAGAAAGCTGGTCATTAGGGGCGCAAGAAACCAAAATCCGTTCAAGGTAAACAAAAATTATACTAAGCAGAGAATCAATTCAACAGCACAACTAAACATTTTCACTTTAAACGTTGGAACACTGTACTATAAAACAGAATAACACAATTAGAATACGCGTTAAAGAAAATTGAGTGGAACGTTCTGGGCATGACGGAAGGTAGGAGAGAATGTGAATACACCATGCAAAAGAATGAGGCCACGTTCTCTATACTAAAGATGAAAAGAAGTAATTAATATAAGAGATAGACTTAAAAATGCTTTGGAGAAATTTAATGTTTACTCAGATATGGTGGCATTCCTGAGACTTCATATAAGTCCATCGATCAAAATAGCAATGATACAAGTATATAAACCTACAGAGAACCAATCGAAAAAAAGAGCGGAAGGCAAAATATATTATAATACTGATAGGCAATTTTCAGCAGAAGATGGAAATCCTACGGGCTCATTCGGCTATGTGAAAAGAAATTGTTGAGGTAGGAAATTGATAAGTTTTGCAGTAAGACACAGGTCATTCATATTGAGCAGATAAATATTTCAAAAGACTTTTTGCACTCTCACCTTTAAATTTGACACATTTTAATAAAATCTGTCTTTCGTATCTAAGACATAAATAATAAAGCAGTACATATGGCTTCATTGCATAGTGATGATGAAAATTAGCATTACTTAACGCAAAACCGTAAAGAAAGTAACACTGTGTGACCTCTGAACGCTCTAAGAGGCATATGTACAAAAAAAAACTAATGGAAATCTTGCAGCACGTTAATATAAGTAAGATAGCGATCTATGAATCCCAAAATAATTCGTAACCAATACGCTTGAACTGGACAGTTAAGCTACTCCAAAAAAAGGGGTGGGTTAACACTAAAATGATTGAAACCAGATAAGGGCGCCACCAACTTAATTCTTCAACCACTCGCGAATCTAAGTTGGAAGATTTCCTTCCCCGGTTATATGGTAACTGCAATTTACATTGAAGGGAGATATCTCAAAAATACATTTACCAGACGCAGGTTCTTTAATAAGCTGTAATCCGTTAAGAGACAAACGCATTGATAAGTACTACGCTATTAACGTGATATTTATTTCCAATACATGCAGATAAATAATGTAAGAGGAGAGGTTTTTGTACCCGAAATAAAATATTGAATCTATGATATCTAAAGGAAAGATACATAAGTAGTTCAGGCGAACCCAGTATCTAAATCACGACGGATACACTCAGCTTTTACAGCGCACAAATAAACAAAACGCAAGGTACGTAGAAAATACACATGTAAATCACTAATACATCAATAAATGGTAAGTCCGGTATTAACAGGGAAATTTAAATATCCTCAGTTCATGTTCATACACTTATTCATGCCAATACATTCTGAATGTGGTAAAATATTTAGAGTAAACCAAGGTTGTAACAATATCAATCAAGGAAGCTGAGGTGGCTTTAATATCGCATATAGTTTCTTCAGTAAACATAAAAACACAAAGTGGCCTTTGATTTACAAATTTTCATAAGCGTACTTACAAAATTCATCTTTGTCTAGCACTGTACTTACAAAAAAGTTACTAAAACAAATAGGTTAAAGGTGTGACATTTACTTAGAAATTTGTTATAAATAACTACTTTTTATGATATTATACAAATAATGTTGACGTAGTGGTTAGTAGGTATTTTTAAAATTTCAGGCTAGAATTTCTGGAAAAATATCTACTTTGACACTGAAATCATGAGAAATATTAATTGTCACTGATTGTCATTTTTAAATTCAAACCCTTAAATATGCAAGTGTAGAAACCTTTGCAAAACAAAATACAGAGTCCCTAGTACAAAAATTGTATGCAAATGCCAACTTAAAAAAATCAAATGTTTTGTCTATGCTGAATAGGACGGCATCAACGTAGACAAAAAGAATAACTACGAAAACGAAGTGAAAAGAGGCTAAAATCTATAAACTAGCAACCCGAATCCATAAACCATAAGTCCAAATTTTTAAACTATCAACTCTATCTAATCCAAAAAGTAGCAAGCCTTGAAAAATAATCCGTGATTAGCGTATGAATGCATTCGAAAAACTTACTTTAGTTGTAAGTCGGCTTAGCAACGCATCTCCAGTCCCAGGTAGAGTAATAAGGAGCTATCGACTTATCAAGAACTATCAAAAATAACATGAAAATGAGCAAGGAAAAACTGCCAACATGTTTTTCACGGCAGAACTCACCAGAACAATACTATCTCCCCACAGTATATCAGATGGTGTCTTTCCCATATTTCAAATAAAACTAACCACAATTAGGCCAGGGAAAAATAACGAAGATACAGCAAGCACTGAATTACGAATTCCTCATAAAGGGCGAGGCGCGAGATTCCCGAAATTGTCATGGTTTGTTTTTACGAGCTCAGGCCAGAAGTCCTACAATTAAAACAAAAATAAGCGGAAGTCAAAAGTGGGAGCCGGCAAGTGGTTTCACCACTACAGTAATACAAAAAAAAACCCAGAAAACCTAACCGCAGAATGAAGTTACTAAGCAAGCGCGTTATGAATTACGGCAACCAAACGACAGAAAACGCCTGAAAACTAAAGAGTAAGAAATATCACGCGCAGATTCGACCAGATAATCCAAATAATGTAATAACGGGAATGGCATTGCATTCGTTTAATCGATACTTGAAACTACAAACCCATGAAAACAGTATTGCATTCATTATTTGTTGCGTAAATAACTTACAGATTTTTTCAAGGCATTTGACAGCATACAGCACAAACCACTAATACGAGTATTATTTCACCAAGGGGTCCCAACAAAATATGTTATAATAGCATAGATATACTAAGACAACAAAGCAAGAATACGATGAAGGAAACGGGACAGAAGCTTTGAACTTCAACGAGGAGTAAAGCAGGGTGACCCACCCACCAAATTTATTTACGTGCCTATTAGAACATCTATTTAAAGAACTGAACTGGACAAAAGATGGTATCACAAAAATATATGGAAACCATGGTGTGTGTATTATTTACTATTAGAATATTCGTAATTGCGTTGGCTAAGCTGAAATTAGTCTGCGTAAAAACACGATGGATGTTTTTAGTAATTTAATTTTAAGTATGTTCACATTAATTTCCGTTAGTTAAAAAATAACCATATCGACACATCGTTTAGCAGAGTGAATGTAACCAAACGTGCATAACCTGTATATTTTTCAAGTTAAGCCTGATCATGCTATATGCTGTGTGAGGCAGCGCATTGTCGTGGTGAATATTTTTTTCATTACCGTGCGTTCTTTTACCAATAAATTGTCATTTATCAATTTAATTTGCTGCGTCAATCAGTTCTGTAACGAAAATTGTATTTTATTGGCAACTGTGGCTGCCAGCTGATATGTTTGAGAGTAAAAATGCTCGGAATCTGTGTTTATAGTAATCCACATAGCGAATTAGAGTGAATATAGCCTTTGTTTATAAATAATATAAAAAATAAAGGTTAAGTGACAAATAAAATGTGTGTAAAGTTTTAGTTTCACAATCTACTACCTAAATCTCTTACGCCGAATAAATTCAGCTTGGTCCTCACAATTTGCCTTACTGACCTCTTGAAGCCCGGTTGCAATTTTGTGTGTTTCTGGATATTCGTGTTAGTTATTGAAGGCGCAGCGTAAAAGTGGCTTATTATGCAGCGAGCATGTCGTGTAGTAGCTGTCGAATCAATGTAAATTCAACAATAAGTCCTTGCATACCAACCGTGATCTCAAGATACGCTTTTCTATGAAAATCTGAGACCTGAATAGAAATTACCCGTTGGAAGTTATTTCGCAAAAGACACACGTAGCGGCGTTCGTACGACGTTAATGTTAATATAAGGTGTTTGTTTGAACTGTGTGTTATATGTAAATGGGAGAGGCTTGCTTAATACAGTGTTAAATTTCATACTGCAAGCCACATAGTGACTACTATGTAGAGACGGATTCGTTGCGGACATGCTTGAATATAGCTGCAGAGTTAAGGAAATTTAAAGTAAAATTCTTAGCTTATTAGTAATTTAAAATGTAAACCGCGATGATCAAACTTCCCGTAGCTTTGTTAACCTAAAAAACTTAGAAACCAAGCCCAAGCAACAATTATCGCCGACGATTAAAATAGAATTTTAATATACCGGGGGCGTTGCCACTTTAATTGGCTGTAAACACTTTTTAAACAATAAGTGTGATCTAATGTTTTGTAATCATGTTGCATGTGTAATGCGAAATTGAAATAACGAAATCATTATTATTCGCGTTTTATTACAATACAGGCGACAATTAAACCGGTGTTTTGAAAAAATTTCTGTTTGGCAAGACTCTTAAATTAGATACCATTGCGTTAGAAGAGCACAGCTTTAAAAGCAGAACCTAGCAGACACGCCTTTGTAGTTGTAAGTAGTTTTGGATGCAACTTACAAAACAAGTCATAATTAGTCACGACATTGTGAAAGTGTTTCCTAAAAATAAAGGCTGTCATCGAAAATATGGAGAAAACAATAAAAGCTTGTAGTAGAGATAGAAACTATGTAGGTATCTAACGTTTTAAGACATTTTGGTAGTAACTCTTGACGTTTGAGTGGTAATGATATTTTGCATTGAATTTGAAATATTAAGTGCTTGTGGTATTAATTTAAGTCGCTGTGATACCTGATACGCCAGATTTAATAATTTTGCAATTCGATAGTTACAGACAACTTATAAACACCAAAATATTTAACAGTTACTTAAATTAAACCCATCATTACTTAAATAATACATAAATTGTAATGTAAAATATTAGCGACACTCGCACCTCCAGGATTAATATAAAGACCCCTTAAACGCCATTGTTACACTTGGAATAGAATGTTATATACATTTTTGTTTCGAATTCATCCACACTTCGAATAACACCCTGTATTTAGGTTTTTTGGGTCCAATACAATAATGAAATAGTTATAAAGATATTTTGTTTATTTAACGGTGATGACTTGATGACAGTAGGCTGTTCGCCATAAAACAATGGTTGAGAAACATCAAATTCATTTAAAACAAAATAATTTCATAGAAATTAATGTCGTAATTAGTTTTTCAACTAATTGTTTTGATTAACTATAGATAATTTCTCTTTCACGCAGCATCAAAACAACAATACTAAATTTCAGCAAGATGGTGCTGCTACACATAATTCTATAACCGTAATAGAATATACGTCTTTAAAATTTTGCAACCATGGAATAGATGGGAACTTCAGGATTGATTTTAGGCTTGATTAATTGGCAAAGGTCTTTATATTGAGGCTTAATTAAAAAAGCTACAGAGTTTTGTAAAAATTAAGAAAAGTTTTTCTGTAAATATAACTACAATTTTTATACTTTGACATTTTTAAAAATGCCCTACATTTTGAGAATAGTGAAGGTATCTAGTTCTATTTTCTGATATCAAAGCAGCTTTTACAAGGTCTCAAAAGCAACAAAAATAGAGACACTTCGTATTTAAAACTTAAATAATTAGAAGACTATTTTTGGTAAATAAATTATTTAAGTCTTCTAACGAGTTGCAGCTGAATTTCCATTAAGATATTAAGAGCAGCAGTGCGGAATGTTTTTAAGATTTTGAATAATTAGAATCATACATGTATTCATTGATTTGTATCACATTTTAATGGAAAGAGATTCTTATTGGAAAGTAAAATTATTCAAGAAACGGTTTTACATCTTTTAAAAAAATTCATATTACGAGAACAAATTTCATTTAAGCAACTTAAAAAGACGCGTTCATTAAAATTATCTTGTTAAAATTGTAAGAAGCGGCTAAAATAGTTTCAGATTCGTTTAAAGAATATTTAATTGCGCGTGGAAAACTTTTATATATAATCAAGATCCTTATTTACCCGTTTGGGTGTAAGGATTGTATTACAATTACTTCTACCATGCTAACATTTTGTATTTTTATCGTTATCACTTTCACACACTTTTCTAGATTCAACTCGATATGAACTCTTTCCAGTTTTTTCTGTCTTCTGCTATTCTTTTCGCTTCTGCCCACGTTTTTCCTTTTTTCTCTAGTATATTCTCTATTGTCACATCCCACGTTTGCTTTGGTCTGCCTCTTTTCTTTTTTCCTGTCATTTTTGCCTCCCAGATCATCCTTGTCTGTGCTCCTCTCTCCATTCTTTGGAGATGTCCCCACCATCCAAGTTGTCGTCTTTCAATATACTCTTCCACTGGTTCTATGTTGAGTTCTTCTCTTATCGCCTCATTCCTGATCCTATCTCTTTTGGTAACGCCCTTGACTCTCCGTAGGAATTTCATCTCTGTTGCTCTGATCTTACTTTTTTCTCGTTCGGATAAGACCCATGATTCGCACCCATACGTGAGGACTGGTCTGTATATCGCCTTGTATACGTTCATCTTTGTTTCTCTTGATATTTCTTTTTTGTTGATGAGGCCTTTGCTCAAGGCATAGTAAACTTTATTGGTTGTCTCTATTCTGTTGTTCACTTCCGCTCCTTGTTTTCCTGCGTCGTCTATGGTTACTCCTAGATATTTAAAACTGTTCACCTGTTCTATTCGTTCGTCGTCTATTCTAATTTCCATTTCTTTCTTTTCCCCTGCTATTACCATGATTTTTGTTTTCTTCTTATTCATCCTCATTCCATTGTTTGTTAGTACTTCATTCCATACACACAGATTTTTCTTTAATTCTTTTTCACTTCCGGCTATTAAGGCTATATCGTCCGCAAAGGCGCACTCTGATATCTCCACTTTTTCAAGATTTCTGTATCCCACAAACCACGGTTTCGTTCTTGAGTTTACCGTTCTTATTAGTTTGTCCATAAAGGTGATAAACAGCAGCGGGCTAAGGCTTCCTCCTTGCCGGACCCCTTCCTTTGTATGGAATATGTCTGACTCTCCATTCTTACTTATTACCTTGTTTCTAGTCACTCGGTACAAGCATTTGATTACTCTTATTAATTTATCATTAACCTTTTTCTCTTTCAGGCATTCCCACATTTTAGCTCTTGGTACCCGATCAAAGGCCTTCTCCATATCCATAAATGCAAAATAAACATTTTTTGACCTTGCTAACGATCTGTTTATAATTTCTTTTAACGTGAATACGTGGTCTTGTGTACTTCTCCTTTTTCTGAATCCGCTTTGTCCTTGTAGTAGTGTCGGCTCTACTTCTTTTCTTAACCTTTTCTCTATTATTTTTTCAAACAACTTCATTGGAGTGTTCAATAATGTTATGCCTCTGTAGTTATTACAGTCCATGGCATCTCCCTTTTTATAGATTGGGAGTATTCGCCCTATTTCCCAGTCTTTGGGTATTGTCTCTTCCTGCCAGATTCTATTGAATATCCTCAGTAGCATTCGCTCTCCACTGTCTCCCATGTTCTTCATCATTTCCGTCGTGATTCTATCTTCGCCGGGTGCTTTGCCGTTTTTCAGTTCCTTTATTGCCCCCACCAGTTCTTCCATTTTAATTATGTTCTCCTCATCTCCTGCTCTTTCTTCTAATTCGTTATCAGTATCTTGGGCCCTTTCTCTTTCGTCTTCTGTTTCCGTTACAAGCAGCTTTTGGAAGTACTCTTTCCATCGTTCCATGACTTCCTTTTCTCTCCTCAATATTTCTCCTTTTTCGTTTTTTATGGCAATTATTTCTGTTTTCTTATTGTTTCTAAGGCTCTTTAGAACTTTGAAAAATAGCTTCTGATTTCCTTTGCTATCTTTTTCTAATTTGTCTCCGAACTCGTTCCATGTCTGTTGTTTGGCTTCTCGGATGATCTTTTTAACTTGTATTCTCTGATTTTTGTACTCCTCATAATTCTCCTCTGTCCTGTTGTTTAAGTACTTTTTCCACTTTGTTTTCTTTAGTCTTACTTGTTGTTTTATTTCTATTGACCACCATGCTGTTTGTTTCTTGTTACTTTTTTCTTTGTGTGTACCACATACACTGATGGCTGCTCCTGTGACTATATTTTTGAATATTTTCCACACTTCTTCCGTATCCTTGTTCTCTATTTCAATTATCATCTCTCCTATTTCTCTCTCAATTGTTTCTTTGAATTTATTGGCTTTTTCTTTGTTCTTTAATCTATAAGCTCTTATTGTTTCTCTATTTTTCTTAACTTCTTTCTTTTTTTCATCTGTTCTTTCTTCTGAACCATCATTCTTTATTTTGGCCACTACTAAGAAATGGTCACTGCCTATTTCGAATCCCCTTTTCACTTTGACATCTTTAATTATAGTTCTTCTCTCTCTTTCTACAATTATGTAGTCTATTATAGATTGCTCTCCTCTGCTTACTACTGCTCTCGTGAACTTGTTTATGTCTTTATGCTCGTAGAAGGTGTTTGCTATGATCAGGTCGTTAACTGTGCAAAAATCCAACAGCCTTCGTCCATTGTTATTCCTCTCGTCTTCTCCAAATTTTCCAATAACTTTGTATGTGTCATCCCTCTTTCCTACTCTGGCATTTAAATCTCCGACTACAAGGATCCCTCCTCTGGCTGTTTCTACCTTTAAACTTAGCTGCTCCCAGAATTCATCTTTATTTTTCACTTTCTCGTCTTCGTTTGGTCCGTATACTGCAATTATCGTTTCTACCTGCTTCTGGTTTTTTAATTCTACTACTAGTATTCTGTCTGATACTGCCTCCCACTTGATTACCGAGTTTTTAATGTCTTTATGGATTATGCACCCTACTCCTGATTGTGCTCTTTCCTTTTTATCTATTCCGCTCCATATTAGCAGGTGCCCCTTGTCGGTTTCTGTTGATCCGTTTCCCTTCCGTTTTGTTTCTGGTATTATTAATATTTCAACCCCAGCTTTCTCAAATTCCTTACTCAGTTCCTCCTCTTTCCCGTTCAGGCTTTTGATGTTCCATGTCCCTATCTTCCTATATTTGTATTCTTTGGTTTCTGTTTCTCCATTTCTAGTTTTCTTTCTTATGTTTTCCTCGCTTTTGGTTTCCCCTTCATTTCCATGTTCATTGCTTTTGTCGTTACCTTTTTTCCTATCCGCTTCTTTCTTGCGTAATAGTTTTTTTTTATTCGAAGTTTTTGTTATTTTTCTTAACTGCGCTTCTAACGGGTCTTCTTTAGGTGACCTTTCACTGACTGATCTTTTGTTACTAGTGCTAGTCTCTCCTCGTTTCTCCTTTTGCGACTCTTGTTGACTTGCCAGATCTCTTCCTTCCGTACCATATACTTCGTTGTTTATTATTAATTTGTTGTATTTTATCAGCGCCTTTTGTCCTTTTTGTCTTGCCTCTTTCATAATAGGGATTAGTTTTTTCCGTTCTTCTTGCACTTCTTTAGGATAGTCTTCGTTGATCCATATATCGGTGTCTTTTAGATTCTTGGCTTGTTTTAGTATCTCCATTTTCTTGTTGTATTTCCTTAGTTTAATTAGTATTGGTCTCGTTCCCGCCACCTTGTGTTTCCCTAACCTTATATAATCTTCTAGGTCCTTTTCTTTATCCATCTCCACCCCTATGTTGTTCATCACCACTAGGATTTTTTCCAGTGTCTCTCTCTCCCCCTCACCTTCTTCGTCCATTACTCCCGTCATCACTATGTTCTTTTTTCTAGCCTCCTTCTCAAGGAGTTCTATTCTTTTTTCCTGTTTCTCGACTTTATCTTTGAGTTGTTTGTTTTCTTGTTTTATTGCGCTAACATCATTAATTATCTGTCCTAATTTCGAGTCCATTCCATCCAGTCTGCTGCTGATTTGCTTTAGGATTTGGAAAACTTTTACGCTTGTTAAATTAGCTTAATCTGGTTAAATTTGAATACATTATTTTAAATGTTATTAAAACGGTTTTACATTTTTCTAAAAGAATAATAATTATGAGAACTAATTTCGTTTAAGTAACTTAGATAGACAAACTATAAACTTGATAAAATGATCTCGTTAAAAATTGCAACTAACAGATTTTAGTTTAGTTAAAATAATTTTGCATCTTATTTAAATATTATTAAATTGTGCACAAGCGACTTTTTAGCTTGAAAAGTTACTTAATCTACTTAAATTTGAAGTTTATTATTTTAAATGTTATTGTTAGTTAACGAATTATTAATATTTAAAAAAATATATGACAGGTAATCTCGTTTAACGCACTTAGATATGCAAGCTAAAAAATAATGGCAATTAGTCTCGTTCAGGCAACTTAAAGATGCGAACTGAAAAACTTGTTAAAAGCATCTCGTTAAAAAATGTAGTCTAGTTTATAGGATTTTAAATTTTATCACAAATATTTTGAAAATCTCGGTTTAATTTGCATTTAGTTCGTTAAAGCTGTATTAAATTTGATTAAACGGCCTGTAATCTGGGTAATAGTTATTTATATATGTATGGAGCAAATGTATTCATTGCCTCCCGCATGTAAAATTTAATGACCGCGACTGATGCGTAGCGGTTAGTCTCGTTAAAATGATTTTATATCTCCTTTAAACAATATTAAATTGACACAACTTTTGAGTTTGTCAAATTAACTTAATAAGTATATTGTTTTAAATGTGATCAAAACGGTTCAAAAGAAATTAAAGAGATGATAATAATAAATTTCATTTAAGCAACTTAAAAATTCGAACTAAAAACTTGTTAAAATAATCTTCCTAAAAAATGAAATCTAGTTTAAAGGACTCCAAAATTTCCACAAGGAATATAGTTAATATGAATTTAATGTAATGTGACTAATGGAATGTCCGTTTTGTTTAAACAACATGAAATTACGTGCAGGTTACTTTGAGCTTGTTATAGTACCTCCTTCTAAAATATACAGTTTATTCTTATTAAAGTTGTCAAAACGGGTTGGTTTGAGTGTTTTGAGAAATTATAAATGTAAACTGGTAATCTGGTTTAAACGACTATAAATTTTGTCACAATGAATCTCGTTAATATGAAAACTAATATAACCTAAATAATAACATTTTGGTTAATAGACTCTTTGCTTGTTAAAACGGCTTTAAATTTCGTTTAAACGGCATTTAGTCTGCCTAAACTAACTTTCATTTAAAAAATATTAAATTGCATGGAGGCAATCTTTCTGCTTGTTAAATTTATAGTTTATTATTTTAAATGTTGCCAAGAAGATTAACAAATATTTGGAATTAAATGGCAATTAATCTCGTTTAGGCAACTTAAAAAAGCAAGCTGAAAAACTCGTTAAAATGATCTCATTAATAAAATTGTAGCCTTTTAAATGATTTTTAATTTTGCCACACCAATCTGAAAATATTGCTTTAATTGGTATTTAGCTCGTTAAAACTGCTTTAAATTTGTCTAAACGGCCATTATTCTGGTTAAAATAATTTTATATCGTGATTAAGCAATATTAAATTGAGTATAGCCGATTTTGTTAGCTTGTTAAGGTTACATAATCCGGTAAAATTTACAGTTTGCCATTTTAAATGTTGCTAAAATGGGTTTTAATTGTTTTAAGAAATCATGTGACAATTAATGTTTTTTAATAAACTTAAAAGTGCGATCAAAAAACATGTTATGAAACTCAGCCTTCGGCTTCGTTTCATAATTTTCATGTCTCGTGCATAAACGTCAACTTTTAGCACTTGTTGCATAAATAGCTATTATCACATTTCATAAGAAATGTGAAATATAAAATTTTTATATAAAAGTGACACTAAATGTCAAAACTTAATCAAGCTGAGCAGAACTCGTTTCTATGTTCTAAAGCATAATAAGCAGCTCCAGTTAATGTTATGCGTTTGGCAGTACTGAAGTATATTGTTGGTGGCGCTGTAACTCTATGTCAAATTCGAGGTTAGGTTTTGCGAATTTGACATAGACCTACCACCAACAATACACTTGAGCATTGCCAAACGTAAAACTAATCGCCATTGCTATGCATAAATATGTTACTACGCAGAAAGGTACCACATTTATAAACGATTTTGAATGTAGAAATACAGTACATTACCAAATGAAATTTGATAAAGTAAGTTACTCTAGTTACATTTACAGTTTATTATTTTATCCAATACTCAATAGTAATATAGTGTTTTAAAAGATCATTTTAAACAAGTAAACTGGGCAATTAAAGCTTGTTTATAACATAGCCCACGTTGCCCTTGACACCGTGGGTTATTTAGTTTATGTATATCATAACCTACGTCACCATTAACACCGTAGGTTATAATAAATAACCACACGTGACTTATAAGTACTTCACTCACTCCCGTGGCTTATAAATACTTTTCTCGCATCTGGGAAATAAACACCGTTTCTACGATACCAAAATCCTTAGAGGAGAGAAATGTACCTAGGGAGTTTTCATTATGACTGAAACAACAATTATGTCAAATTTGAGGTTAGCAGGTTAGGTTTTGCGTCAGTCTGTGTCAAAACTGATGTAAAACCTAACCTGATAATCTCGAATTTGACACAGCACCAATTTAAAATTTCAAAATCTCAATAAATTACGTTTTAAAAAACCAGGTTTGTAGTTTTAAATCTTCCTGCAATGTGAAAAAAATAGTATATGCAATTCGGAGAGACTGCTATTTTGCTTCAGTGCTAAATTAAATAAATTGCACCTCATCAAAATAAGGCATTTCTCTCCCTAATCGCACAATCTACTATAGCTTATTCTCAATTAATTACTTTGGCTTTTCACAACTGGCAATTCAAAATTTATACCTTTTGGAATTTACTGAGTTATTAGATAAAATTTAGTATGGCATGCGTGTGTTATTACAAATAATGCACTCGAAAAAATACCCCTCTTGGGCTGACGGCTGCAAGGGCTCAACTTTTCTCTAGTGGATTATCAATAGTAATATAACAAGGGCGAGACATACTTACCGATAATTTTGTATACGCCAAGGGTCGAGTACTGGTTGCCCGAGGGCAGTTTTCTAAGGGCAACTAGCACGATGACTCTTGGCACGGGCAAAATTATATGTAAGTGTGTCGCCCGCGTTTATATTTTGAAGATTATTACACAAAACCCGTATACGAATTATGATCTAAAATTGATCTAATAATGCCAAAAAAACTCTGTCTGCTTGTTTCTTACATTTCTATTTCTAATTATAACACGATCTACGGGGCGATAATCAGCACTAGAGAGCTTATCAAATAATCAGTTCGGGATTGGTCGATTTAAAAAGAAATCATGGTTCTCATGTGACAGTTGTGTGTAATAAATAATATAACACACTTGTACCATAACTATTATCCAATACCTTTCAATAAACGCACCATGACTATAGCGATCTTAACAACCGCAATATCAATATTACAACACATAGCTGACTTTTTTATTACCATTATTCAACTAGTGAGTTTTGGTTTACGCGCCAATTTTTAATGTCATCTATGTTCTGATGTCACTTGGCAACCGAAAAAGTGAAAGCAAACAGGTTTTGATGCTTCTTTTGAGTTTATTGAGAGGTGTGGATAATATGTGGTACTGCACGCCTAGTATTACCCACACGAGAAAATTAACGCACACGGCCTACGACCTCTTGAGCCAAACTTTTTGCCTAGTGGGTAATACCCACATAACACTACCTGAGCAGTAAGTAGCTATTAGATAGTGTCATAATGATTTTTAGTTTCTATCAAAGGAGCTATATGACAAGTAATCATGTTTAACCAACTTAGAAGTTCGAACTAAAAATACTCTGATGTGTTTTTATCGGACTTTTTCCACTGTCACAGACTGGTGGCCTAGTGGTAAGAGTGACAGACTAGTGATCAGCGGTCCCGGGTTCAAACCCCGGGGAGGCAAGAGTTTACGAATAAAAGCGTACAATATCAGTCCCTCTCAAGACTAACCAGAAACACCTGAAGACGGGAGTAAATTAATACTCCCGAAACGTCGTGTGATATACACCCTAGACAGTGGAAAAAGTCCGATAAAAACACATCATAATAGACCACTGCCAAAAAATGACATTCAGAGAACAACTTAAAAATACTCTCTAAAATGACTTCAGAGTCTCTTAACAAATATATCATTAAATTATTCTGATCTAGTTAAAAGCATCTTATATCTTGCCAAATGCGATTACATTTTCTTTAAGCTGCATATTCTCGTTAAAATTACTTCATCGGTGTTGTTATAGACTATTTACAAAATTAATTTCAGTATCGTTAAGAGCTTTATTACCGCATTCAGTGCGGTAATGGATATTACTGCAGCCAGTGCGGTTATAGACGATATTACCGCACTCCTTTTTACAAAACAAAGAATACATTGAACCAGAATTTATTGTTGGAGATAAAATATTGAACAATACACGTTTGCTTATGGCACTTAACGAAACTTGTATCGTTAATATCTATAAATGGGCTGTCAATCTCGTTTAAACAATTATAAATTTTATTTAAACCATTTCTAAACTTGTCTAAATAACACTTAGTCTCGTTTACGTAACTTTTAGTTTAATCTCGTTAGCATTATATTTAATCTTGTTGATATTTCTAATCTTAATACGACTTGCAGTTTGTTAATAGTATTTTACAGTAGAAGTCCGTTAGAATAGCCTTTACTGCCTCGCCAGTATTATTCGACTCGCTCTTCGAGCTCGTCTCACAAACTCTCTGGATCGGCCGTAAAGGCCCTACAGGACGTGTATTGTACAATAGTTTTTAATTCAATTTAAAAGATACATTTTCGCTTGAATGATTGAAGAAAATTTAACCAACGTTTAACTACGTAGTTAAACAAGGTTTTCCTTTCCTTTCATGCCAATCAAACTTTAATATACCGGGAATCACCCAGGTTTAAAGATGTTGTGTGACGTTCTAGCTTGTTGCAACCTTGATCAGACCGTGCCTGTGAAGAATCATTTACCGAATCAATTCAGATAACAGTAAACGATACCTTTTAACAAATCAAGAGAAAATGAAAACTATTTTCGATCGTTTTCATTCGACATTTAATCTCCTAAATTTCTTTAACTGTCTTTCTCGATAAAGTGACTTCTAATTCCCCTCAAGTGAGATCTCGTCGAATCAACATTTACGTTTTTTATTTTAGTTTCGGCTACTAAACATCTGTTAAATCCTTTCCATCTTATCAAATTGACTATAAATTCTAAATAAGGACCCTTACCCCGTTCGGACTAAACACGGATTGCAGTACAGTAAATGTTATAACTTATAACAGAACGAATCAATGTACGAAAATTCTGATTTTACTACAAAACTTAAATAATTATAATGTAGACTAGCAGTCCAGTGAGACAAATGTCTCATTTAAAAAAACAAAAAAGACCGTTTTGCAAATAGAACGCGTATTCACCACACGTACGTATATGACGTCATTGTTGGTAGTAAACTACCAGTCGCATTCGCCTTGATAAAATTTGCCTAGAATCTAACCTAAAAAGTTAGGATTAGGATAATTAAGATAATAATTAGTGTTAGAGACTGAAATTCGGTACCTGACCTGACATGACCATTCCAAACATATAACTTTGATAACTTTTTTCTCTATCTATTACGGTTTGGCTGCTGAAACAGCGTCCCAGACAGACAAGTCTATTAGATAAAGGATACTTATCTATTAATCGGCACCCTTCTATATTTGGTGCCATAACTCAGGGAAGGAGATCTGTGTAAAATAAATTAAAGAGTTTTTATTTGAAAGGTTTAGTTTCAAAAATAAATCCGTTATGATTTCGTAAATTGCAGTTATTTACTATTTATAAAATCTTGTAGTGAGTGCATCTTAAGGCGAATAAAATTTACTCAGTTGAAAAGGTTTAAACCGAGATGATGATTAAGAAGGCGAAATTAGATGTGCAAATCTGTTATGATTTATCAACCATAGCTTGTATATCAAAACTGTAAATATAGTAGGTAATCGCAAACTCGCCTTATGTTATCGTTTATTACATTTTCTCACACAAGGCATTATACATTTCTACATAAATAACAATATATAATTTAGCGCCAAATTATAATCAGTTCTATCTGAAAATAAAATACATCAAGAATTTTCTATGGGGATTTTAGAACATTCGATAAGATTTAACAGAGCGCACAATCTGGTTCGAATTTAATCCAAAACATACCAGATTCTCACCTCAACGTGGGAGACGGTCCTCTGAGAAAGTCATAGTCGAACAGAATTTTCTCGCTGCCTATGGTGCTGGAGCTGAGTTCTTCATCCCTGAATACCTCGTTTCTGTCAGTTCTGGAGCCTGCGTTAAACGAAATTTAATTCCAGCTAGAACACTCACTGCTACTCTAGGCTTGGTACCTTTAGGGTTCGCACTATAACTAGGTTTCCCCTTCGGGCTTCCCTTGTTTTTGTCGGTAGTTTTAGAGCTACGGCCAGGCACTGGAGTGGAAGTGCTTCTAAATTTAGATGTCATTTTGTTTTTTCTCTTCGTGCCAGATTGGTCTTCTACCACAGCCAGGGATCCTTTAGAGGGTGAAGAGGCAAGATCCTTTTTAGGCCGCTTGCGTTCGCCCTCGTCGACATCCGCGGAAGAATCGTACCCAGTTTCCCGACTTTGAGATTTGTAGTACATGGACTTCCACACTCCTTGCTCGGGAAACTGCAAAACGTTTTTTCGGATGTGCTTCACCAAATTTTTAAGGCTTTCCCCGAGGACTCAAAAGTCAGAGGAACTGTTGTTGCTTTGAATGGCTGCGTCAGGTGGAAAGCTTCGCAGCTGGAAAATATTTAGTGTCAACTGGGGATTACATCATTCTATTGGCATTTTTCACAAGTATGTTAAACATAAATAATAAATTGCAGTGAAAAATTGTCACGTTTTAAATTTATCCACCGTTCGATAGAAGTATTGAATGTAATTTTCTGGATTAAAATTATGGTATAGATCTATAGATAGACCTAGTAACAACAGGCTCATTTAGTTTTCCTTAATCCCAGTATATATATATATATATATACCGTATGATCGAAAACTTATCCTCTAGAGCAGTGGTTCTCAACGTTTTTGTATCTGAGCCTCCCGTTTTCCATATAAATATTATTCGCGCCCCCACTTTCAACGAAGTAACCGAACTCCGTCATTGACAATGTGGTAACGAAAAACTAATCGGTGGGCATCGCTGCGGGGGTCTAGGGAACGGTGCCACAGGTGAAAATTTTTTCAAAGTTCAAGATCATTCATCTTCCTGGAGCCTTAAAATTTTGATGAACACCAAAGAAAGTGAAAGAAATTTAATACCGTTTAATACCGCGCGTTTTTAGGCAATTACCACATGGTATTGTAGTCGGTCACTTGAGCTCAACACTGAATATAAAAAACGAAAAATATATAAACAAGAGAATCAACGCTCGCTCTCAACTGATGTCGCCATAGGTAATGTATACGAAGTATTTGATAATTTTACACTTTCCGAACATGTATCCCAAAGGAGATTATCTATAAATAACTGAAGAATTAATTATTAATTGTTAAATTCACCGTTGTTCAAAAAATAAGTTTTGAAATACATATTGATATGCACCTCCCTACATATAGGACTAGCATTTTATTTTATTATTAGAATGTAATTTATTTTATGTTATTTGCTGAATATCAGCCTAACGACGTTAATAAATATTATTTTCTCCATGCCCAACAAAAATTTGAATAATTTTTCCTTGATAATTCCACTTTAATTGATAGAGAATAAATCTATTACAAACAAAGCAAAAAGTGTTGAGTTGCTTAGTAGCAACTTTTTTTTCAGTTGTTTTTCTTACAAAACTAAAATTACACGTAATTCACTTACTTCCCTTGGGGAGTAGGTTTTACCTTACTTCCCTAATGTCATGATAACCAGTAAACAAACAGGAAAATCAACTTACCTGCAATGGATTTGTCAAAGTAAGTGTAACTTAATAGATGGGCATGGAGAAAAATATAAGCATGCTCGGGAAGTAACTATCTACAACCAGTCTCGAACATTGCTAGCTAGAGCGAGGGAGGGCTGGCAAACTCGTTCTCGACTGGTAAAAGCTACATATTTCCTTTGATGCTTAAATAACTATTGCTAGCAACAGGGTATTGTTCATTTTCAACATAGATACAAAATTGAAAAACTATTCATAACTGCCTAGGGATTTTTCAAATTAATTCTCCCTCACTCTCATGGTAACCATGCAACGATGCAACTACAAACAACAATCTCTGAAACTTCTTTGTAGCCCTTCACTAACCATCTTATTTTCATAAGTATTTCGCCACACTACAAAATAAAAAATATTAAAACATAAACATCTGTGCTAGATCTCTAATAAAAAATGCCAAGTTCTTGTTGTTTTTTAAGTTAATTAGTTAATATTGATAACGGAAGTAGATTTGTCTTCCGAAACGTTCATGTTTTAATATTTTTATTTTGTAGTGTTGAGAAATACCCAAAAAAATACGGTAACCATACACAACGTTTTAGCAGGGGCGTTCCTGCCTATTGTGCAAGGTGTGCGGCACACAGGGCGGCCAAATTTTTGGGGCGGCCAAATCTTTGTTACAAAATTGCAAATTGTTTTAATTAAAAAAAAATATGCTTCGTTATTGAGAAGTGTGTATTTTTTTCCATTTTGCTTACATTTAACGCGAACTCTAAACCATAATAGCACAAGAATAAATAATAACCAGAAGCATATCTTCTACACAACCGCTTTGATGTCGATGCCGACAACGGGTGACCTCGAACCTTTGTATTCCAATTAGCTCTCCGGAAAGCCGCTACCTACACTGACTGCACTGGCCGTTTCGGTTTAGAATTTCGGTTTAAAAACGTCCCAAGGCAATGAGGCGCCGGCGATCAGGTAATACGAGATATCCTTCTGGTTATTATTTATTCTTGTGATAATAGTATGCAATGCCTTAATGTAAATATACTTATTTCGATTCACTTTTGTTTTGGCGTGCGTTTCAAGTGGAAAATAAATATTATTGGCTTGTCGGCACCGCACAACTCGGTCAAATTTCACTCAAATGCAGTTAGCGTACCTATATAAAATTATAAATATTATTTATTCTTGAATTTGTTGCGATTACATTTAGTGTGTCGTTAAGTTTTTTGTGATCCGTAAGTGCAGTTTATACATAATAAAACAATTTATATAACAAAATGTATACTTGTTAGGTATCTAAAAATGTCTGACCGAAAATCAAAACGGCTTTCCGGCGCACAATATAAAAAAAGGAAGCTTGAAAGAGAAGACGAGAAAAAGCGTTTACAAGGTTCATTTTTAAAGTATCTGAAACCGGATGTACCCGGTACAAGTGATGCACCCAGTACAAGTGGTGCACCCAGCACAAGTAGACAAGCTTGCCAAACAAAAATTCGTGATATCGCTTCCGATACGTTACCAGAAGTCCCATCACCACCTGCGAGTCCTGTGACCAAGCCACCAACCCTTGCAACTGCGAGTCCCACCGTTCAACAAGAATGTGAAGAAAGTGACGGTCACCAGGATTTTAATAGTTCAGATCCCGGTTTATGGACGCATCCTTTAAGCGACGGTTTCAAACATGTGATAATTGAAAATGGTCCTTCGCAAATTAAAGACTACGACTTTCCTCGAGATTCCAAAGGAAGAAAATTTTCGGCGTCCTACTACAAAAGATTTTTAAATAATGGAGAGAAAATCAATCGTAACTGGCTAGTGTATTTTCCTACTAAAAATTCAGTGTACTGTTTTTGCTGTAAAATATTTTGATTAGACTATACAAAAAGCTCTTTGACCAGTTTAGACGGATATTCAGACTGGCAACATTTGTCAACGTGTCTGCACACCCATGAACTGAGTGACGCCCATTTCACAAACCACAAACTGTGGCTTAATTTTTCAGCAAAAAAAAAGTGAACGTATCGATTCAAAAATCGCTAAATTATTTGAGCTGGAAAAAAAACGATGGTCAGATGTTTTGCAACGTATGATTTATATTATTTTATTTTTGGCAAAACAGTGCTTACCCTTCAGAGGCAGGCAGTCCGGACTTTTGATCGACAGAATGGTAATTTTTTTAAATTGTTAGAAATGTTGAGTAAATTTGATAGTGTTATTAGCGATCACATTAGAAGAATATCTGAATCAAAAAAAAAAAAAACAAAAAGCGATATCCACATTATTTAGGAAATAAAATTCATAACGAATTAATAGACTTATTAGGAGAAACGGTCAAACAAAAAATTGTATCGAATATTCGTAAATCAAAATATTACAGCATTATAGTGGACTGTACCCCCGACATCAGTAAAGTAGAACAATTAAGCCTTGTCATTCGCACAGTTAACGAGCGAGGTTAAATTTCTGAATATTTTTTAGGGTTTTTTCCTGTCATAGATACTACTGGAAAAGGTTTAGCAGAATTAGTCATTAATGAATTAAAAAATTTAGGTTTAGACATAAAAGATATAAGAGGCCAAGGTTATGATAACGGCGCGAATATGAGAGGTAAAAATAGTGGGGTTCAAAAACAAATTTTAAATTTAAATTCACGTGCATTTTTTGTTCCTTGCTCAAGTCATACTTTAAACTTGGTTGTTAATGATGTAAATTTTTTCTTCCTTGTTCAAAACATTTGCAATTTCTTTTCTGGATCCACCTATAGATGGAGTGTTTTAAAAAAGCATGTAAAATCTTTAACTTTAAAGCCACTTAGCGATACCAGATGGGAAAGTCGCGTTGAAGCATTGAAGCCGTTGCGTTATGAACTTCCACAGGTTTATGATTCACTTGAAGAAATTGCTAACAATACCGGGAAAGATAATGAAACTCGCTCAGGCGCCGCAAATTTAGCGAAAAAAGTTCAAAGCTTCAACTTTATTTGTTCAATTGTTTTGTGGTATGATATTCTTTCTACAGTAAATGTAGTAAGTAAATCGCTGCAAAGCATACAGATTAGTTTGCAAGAGGCACTATCAATGTTAAACAATTTAGAAACAACTATTGCGAACAATCGCAGTGATAATTACTTCAATGAAGTAGTAAATTATACTAAAAAAATAGTTCTTGATCTCGACATTGTTAATCCAGATTTTGACGAGGAGGTTTTGGTCAGAAAACGTACAAAGAAGAGAATGTTTGATTATGAAGCAGCAGATAGATGAACCAGTATATAATAGAAAACGGGTCTTCAAAGTAAATGTTTTTTATATAATGATTGATCAGGTAGTAGCGTCGATTAAAGAACGTTTTGAGTTACTGTCAGCCCATGTTAACGAATTTGGATTTTTACACAATTTAAAAACATTTAAAGATAGAAACCATCACGAAGAATTATTAAAACATTGTCAAAATGTAGAGACAAAATTAACAGAAAGTAATATACAGGAAAAAGACATAGAAGCGCTAGACCTTTTCCAAGAAATAAAATCGTTAATGTTATTTGATATTTGTCTTGATAATGTGAGCGATATTTTATGTTATTTATTTGAAAGAAACTTAGAAAATTTATTCCCAAATCTTTACATTGCTCTTAGGATTTTACTGACAGTACCTGTAACTGTTGCGAGTGCAGAACGGTCTTTCAGTAAATTAAAAATTATAAAAAATTACCTTCGGTCGACAATGTCACAACTGAGATTGAAAAATTTGGCGATTTTATCGATTGAGAGTGATTTGGCAGACGAAATTAATTATACAGAGGTAATATCAAAGCTTGCCACCAACAAAGCAAGGCAAGTAGTTTTTTTGTAGTTTTTGTATTTTAAAATTATTATTTTTTATTTTATGTTTCTTTATGTTTCTTTTTTTATTTTATATATTTTTTGTATTTTATATATAGGTATATTTTTATTTTTGTTTTATCAATAAAAAATAGAGTTGCGTTGGACTATTTTGGAGTATTTTTTATACAATTGCCTAATTTTGAATAGATTGTATTATGGGGGGGGGGGGGGCGCATTTTACACTTTGCACAGGGCGGCCGATGAGCCAGGAATGTTGCTGCGTTTTAGCAACCATACAGTCAGGCAATCCTTGATGTTACTTACATATTTTTATTTTAAATATAACATAGGTATGTCGCTTATGACATTTTAAAATTTTCTACTAATTTTACTACTAATATTAGTAAATAAAATATTGTATGCACCACTGGAGATATTCATGTTTTTTACCTTTGGATGACTTATAGACCTCGGACCAGAGGCCATCGGTGTATAACCATGACAGCCTCAGGGAAATAATATATTACGCAACAAGTTTAGAAAAGTGATGTTTTGCTGATGAACAAGTATGGCTGGTTTGAGTATAGGCGTTAGTGAGTACTTAAACGGCCATACGAATTTAGTAAAACCACTTTTCTAACGTGTTGCGTATACTAGTTTATCGCATTTCATAAGAAATCTAAAATATTAAACTTTTACATAAAAGTGACACTAAATATCAAAACATAACCAAGCTGAGCAGAACTCGTTTCTATGTACTACAGCAAAATACGCAGTTCCAGTTGATGTTATGCGTTCAGAAATACTGAAGAGTATTGTTGGTGAAACTGTAAGTCTATGTCAAATTCGAGGTTAGGTTTTGCTTCAGTCTGTGTCAAAACTGAAGCAAAACTTAAACTGCTAATCTCGAATTTGACATAGACTTATAGTGCCATCAATAATGCACTTCAGTACTGCCAAACGTAAAAAGAATCGCCGTCGCTATGCAGAAAAATTTTGCTAATGCATAAAAGTGCGACATTTCTAAACCGCTCACGGCGAGTAGACCGAACTCAATAGACCGAAAGCAGTTGACCGAACTCAATTGACCGAATAGTAATAGACCGAAACGTCACTAGACCGAAGCAGCAATAGACCGAAAATCACTTGGTCGAAAATATATTACGGTTACATTTATTAACATTAATAGCATCAACTTCCCTTCACACTTTATTCAGGCTTAGAACTGGCAGCATAAACTGCTGGCGTGTTTAGAAGTTTTTTTTTTGTTTTTGATTCTATTTTAACTTTATTCTAGTAAATCATACAATACTTAACAGATATATCCTACCCAAGTATTTACGCACAAACTGGAGAAAGTTGCTAATGGATTAATCCTGCTAATGACGTATTTATCTTCGTTTGCGGTAATCGGTCGTGAGTAAATATTTCTATTGATGCTACTGTTACTAAATGTAATTTTTCCAGATATTTAATGTGCACATTTACCGAATGTGTACTTTAACTGGAACATATTTTCGACCAAGTGATTTTCGGTCTATTGCTGCTTCGGTCTAGTGACGTTTCGGTCTATTGCTTTTCGGTCAATTCAGTTCGGTCAACTGCCTTTCGGTCTATTGAGTTCGGTCTATTTACCTAGAACCTTTCTAAACGACCTTGAATGTAGAAATGTAGTACATTACCAAATGAAATGCGATAAAATATATTAACGTCTCCCTTAACGCATAAATATCTATTATCCGCAAATGTTACAAAAGTGACAACTTATGTGTCTTTATTGACAAGGTAAAAGTGTCACTTGATCGGATTAAGCAGATGAAATAGCAACTTTTTCGTACTTTATATATGTAATTTATTAATATTAATTGTAAAAGTACAATTATTTAAAGTTGGATTTTGAAATACACCACTTGCACGCACTTCACCTAATTGATTATTAATATTTGCTAAATTAAGGTTTTCAATGACCGTTCCTACTCGGGCAGATCCACTTGTACTGGGTTCACTATTGGATTGATTTGGCTGAAGAATTTTACTAGCAATATCTTTTTTATTTTATTTTTTTATTCAGTACCTAATTAGACAGTTCAGCAAACAAATTGTTATTCATAGTTTTGTTGATTAATACACAGTTAACAAATTACACTTGAAACAATTTTTTGGCTTTGCCAAATTGTTTCGCAAGTTTTACAATTATTTCAGGCTTCACCTATATACTCGTATTTTTATTCAAATTATAATTCCTTTACATTTCGAATTGTTAACATTTTCCAAAGCCGCTTATTTGTACCTGGATTTGAGTTCATATCATTGCACGATGCCCTCTTCTGACCTGCGCTATCTTATCAGAAGGCCGTGGTATGCGAGCTTTCCTCTTGTGGAACGCATCGTCGCACTGGCACTTGCAATTGTCACCTTTGTTAAGTCACATCATGTGTGCGCAACTTTATAATTACGTTAGTGAGCTGGTTACTCATATCAGGTATGTGTTCGCACGGCTTGTTGATATCAACGGTAGTAATTGTATTTTCTCTCGTTAGCTCTTTTCTTGGAAATTCTAATTAACATTCGAACAAAACGTTGTGGACCTGCTGCTTAATATGGGAAACGCTCCGAAATATCTTCTCGACCCCTATGATAACACTGGACGCTGAACGTAGGATGTCGTTTAGCCCGCTTTAAGCTGTTTCGATCCCTGCCTGCCACAGTTTTTTCTACCGATAAGGTTAGTTTCCAAGATTATTAATTACACCGACCGTCAACGAGTTTTGGGTTCGGGCAAATGACTTCGGCAGCCTGCAACGATTTGCGAATTTTTAATAACCATTATTACTTGAAATTATTATCGCCTGTTCATGGCAATGTTTAAATGCACTTTGTTATCTACAATGTAATTCCAAGGGCTTGATTTGTTTGCAGCCTTTGAACTTTAAATTGTTATCACGTGCTCAAAGCATTAATTAAATGTACTGTATCATTAACAGTGTAATTCAAATGCATTATTTGTTTGCAATTGGTAACTTTTAATCCATATTCACATGATCATTTTTACGTCTATTAATTACATGCTTTTGTAAAAAAGTGCTTTCACGCTACTTTGTGTCAACACCGAGATAACGGCTAAAACACATGATTGGAATAAGCTTAATCCTTCATTAAATTGTGATCACATGTAAATTAAGGACCCTAAAAGAGGTTCAATTTTTATTATATGCGTGCTGCATTTTTCATGCATATTGGAAACGTTATATTTAAATATATTGAAATTATGACAATAATAATTTATCAATGATCTTACATGACAGCCATTTATTATTTATTAAATAAACTTTAGCTGGTTGTAATTATTTTGTTATTTACTCGAGATCTTTACGGTCTCTGGCGCCCTGTATTCCTTTATTAAAAGAGCCTGTAGAAGCACAGCTGATGAGTTGAATCTGCGATCCAAGGCCACCGAAATTAAGCTAGCCGGACATCGCGGTAAGTACAAAAAAACCTTTCAGAGCTTCCGCGGTGTATAACGGAATAGGGGGGTTGATCTGCGATTGTACTACCATTATTATTAGTAACCAATCGCAGGGTGGCTTCTCTATTTTTGTTACACACTAACAGACATAAGAACAGAGAAAAAAAGCAATTGATATCTAATAAGAGGCACGAACTGATCTACTTAATAATTAGGCACTACACATTATTTTCTACTGCTGAGTCATTGGATATTAAGTATATGTCCTGCTGAAGTTTTCTTTTCAATCTAGTATGAATACTTTGTCTTCCTATTGAATAGTGTATGGCGTTTTGACATTGGTTGATATTTATCAAGAACTTTCTCGTCACTTTTTTGATGTGCTGCTGTATGCTAGGAATGGCTCGTTCGAAGTGGAGTTGTTCATTTCTTACAAACCAAGGGGCGTTTACTACCGTCCTTAGAATTTTATTTTGAAGGGTTTGAAGTTTCTTTAAATTGGTGCGTGATGTGTTGCCCCAAACGCTACACGCATTAGTAATTACTGATCGTAGCAGCGATTTGTATAATAACAGGGTGCATTCGATTCGAAGTGGCGATTTTCTGTTCAGTAGTGGGTACAACTGGACAAGTCTGGCATGGCACTGATTCAGTTTTTGGTTGATGTGATATCTCCAACTAAGTACAGTGACTATATACAAGACAGTGTGGCCATACGATTGTTGGCCGCCATTAACAGGCAAATTTGAGCGTAGAGATATACAGTGCCTTTCGAAATAATCGAACGTTTTTGAGTGGTCATTATTTTGGCGCTAGTTATTTTAAGTTGATGTTAGCTACACGTGCAGTGTTATTTTTGGACATTGACATTTCTCATTGGCGTTCGTTCGTAGTGCTTTAAGGTGTTACATGAAGTTTACAACCGGTTTCAGTTATGCTAATTTACAATACAGTTAAATGCCGTCTTCCTGTTCCCTGTCTCCAAACCTCCCTGTTCTGTGCTTGGTCTTCTTCCAGGTTCCTCCATGGCTCTCCGAATACCCTCATTCCACGGTTTGCGTGGTCTACCTCTTTTTTTCTTAACCGGCGGCGACCATTTAAAGATCTTCATAAGCCACGTCGTCTCCTCCATTCTCCAATTCTGTCCACAACTGATTCTGGTGCCTCCATTCTGCGTCTTATTTCCTCGTTCGTCACTCTATCTCGTCTCGATACCTTTGCGCTTTTTCGTCCATTTGAACTGTGTTTAGTCCTCGTTTCATTTCCGCTGTTACAGTCCATACCTCACTGCCATAACATAGCACCGACTCTACCATTACTTTACCTATTCTTTTTTTGTTTTTGTCCCATCAAATTGATTTTAAGTACTTTGTACTATTCGAGTTCTGATATCTTCTGTTCCCAAACCTTTTTCATCGATTGTATTGTAGCACCGAGGTATTTAAACCTTTCTACTTGTCTTACTGCGGCATCTTCATTTATTAAGACTTCATATTGTGCTTTCGAGTTGACTACTAAATACTCCGTTTCCTCTAAACTTATTCTAAGGCCCCATTTATCGTAGCACCGACGTAATCTCTTTATCATATATTCCAAGTCGAACGCATCTTGTGCTATTATAACAATAGCATAATTATAAATTGTCACATTTAAATACTGTGCAGAATATTAGTTTTTCAGGGCAATAGATGATAAAATTTGACCCGCTTGCGACGCTAATGAATTATTTGACACTGACAATTTACAATTGTCAGATTTGAAAGGTTTTATTTTCTTCCATAACCAAATGAACAGGTTCTACCAACCTCTTTGAGAACAACTTAAAAGTAACTAAATATTTTGCCTGTTAATGGCGGATATTCGCGTCGACCAATAGCGGCGAAGACATCCCTATGGCCACACTGTCTTGTATATAGCCACTGTACAACTAAGTACAGTGCCTTTATATAGACAGTGGCGACAATGGGGTGTCCTATTTTTGATTGGCTGCCTAGATCACGTGGTTTTAGCCGCCATGTTTATGCTAAATCACCTGTGATTCGTGTTATACTTTTGGCAGTACTGAAGTGTATTGTCAGTCTATGTCAAATTCGAGGTTAGTAGATTCGGTTTTGCGTCAGTTTTGACATAAACTGACGCAAATCTTAACCTGCAAATCTCGAATATTTTCAGTACTGCCAAACGTAAAACACGTATCACAGTCGACTCTGATCAAGGATTTAAATAAACACCCGTTAGAAATTTGCCTAAATATGGCGGCGGGGGTGTGGCTTAGTTGTATTGTCGCCACTGTCTATATAAAGGCACTGTACAACTAAGTACTTAACTGCTCCATCTCGTGGACTCCATTCAATTATACTGTTATGAATTGTTAAATTTGGGAATATCTGAAGGCGATTAAGGGTAAATATTTTCGCAATGCACTTAGTTGGATTCATTGTTAGGCACCATTTTGAAAACCACTCACTTATTTCGTCAACTGCTGTTTGGGCTTGCCGGATGGCAGCTTCTTGATTACAATCTTGCGAAATTACTGACGTGTCATCCGCAAACACCGCCATTGATGAATTTTCTGGTGTTGGGATGTCATGGACGAACAGACTGAACAAAATAGGTCCCAGTATACTGCCTTGAGGGACTTCGGCGGTGATATTTTTTAGGGCTGAAGTTGTACCATTTATTCTTACTGTAAAGGTTCTGTTAGTTAAGAATGATAGCAGAACTCTAATTAAGTAGTTTGGGAGCTGAAGTTGAATTAGTTTATATGCTAGACCTTAAATCCACACCTTGTCGAAAGCCTGCTGTATATCCACAAACACAATAACGGTATATTTTTTATTCTCGAAACCTTCTTCAATTAGTTCAGTTAATCGGAAGAGCTGGTGGGTTGTTGCATGATTTCGTCTGAAGCCTTTTTATTTTCTATGGTTTCTTCTATATAACCCTCAGCGACGG
Organism: Agriotes lineatus; assembly: GCA_940337035.1. Taxonomy (NCBI): domain Eukaryota; kingdom Metazoa; phylum Arthropoda; class Insecta; order Coleoptera; family Elateridae; genus Agriotes; species Agriotes lineatus. Next base: position 67,952 of record CALNHX010004310.1, on the reverse strand, counting down.
AACTAGAACGCCACCCTCCATGGCGTTTTAAAGTGGTAAGATTTCCTCCTTTGTCTACAAGCAACGTCACTGAGGTTTTTCTCAAAAAATGGCCCGTGTACTCCTTCCAGTTGGGTGGATTTAAATATGATGTTACCTCTTTTGCTTTATTACCCAGCTTATGTATGCCCATCACCATTCTGTAGCATTTCCATTTTGATATTTTAAAAAGAAGAATCTCTGTTCCTCAAAGTCAGCTGGGCGCAGATTAACATATTGTCTATATTTAATTATATACTTTTCTCCCACGATGGTAAATGATCGACGCTATCCTGTTTTGGTTTCGGGAATTTTTATTACCAGTAGCGATTCAAGATCTTCAATATCATTGATTTTAATTTTTGACAGTTCGTGGCATTTACATGCCCCAGAAACACCAAATAATAAAACAATCTGAAAATGTAGGCGATTTAACACACACTGAAAAATAAAGTATGGACCTTTGTCCCCAGATACTTCTCATCTAGAGCATCAAACACCAACTTATCAAACTGTGGTTAAAACCTTTGCTTTCTTGGGTTTATAACTTTCCCCTTGATTCTTTAGAAAAGCACGCAGCTTCAAATATTTCGTGACATCAGCATTTTTCTTGAGACTTTTATCATGGGATAATGCGACTCATACTTTTTTTCATGAATTTGCAGATAACGAGGGCGAAGCCCGAGTTAAGCAAGTAAATGAATGAAAAAAAGGACTTTTAATACGTGTTGGACACGTAGTTTTTTTGCATAGTGATCTCTTGGTCGAAATTTAGTAGAAAAGGGCTTCGGAATTGACAACTGTCAGATTGACATTTCAATAAAATAGTTTAAAAAAGTGTACTTTTTTTCACGATTTTTGCGTTAAAAAAGTGGAACTTTCAATACGATTTTTTGTTAACAAGAGACGTCTTTCACGATCACTATGCAAAAAAAAATTTTTTCGGAATACGCGGTTACTTTTGTCTCTAGACACCATTTAAAAAACCTTTGGTAGGAAATCTCATAGACACCACAAGATTTGGATGGGAACAACATTTCTATTGAAGCTTTTGCTGCTTCAAGAACTTCAGGCGGAGTGCATTCTAATTCGGAGTCTAACATAATCGTCAGTTTCGTTTGGAAATTATTTGAAAAATTTTCTAAACTTACACAAACGATGACACTTTTAGAGTTTTTTCAATTTAGTTTCGTTTTTGTTTACTCGTAACCACGGAAAAATTGTATTAGGTGTTACGATTATTTTATTCATTTCCTTGCTAATAATTAGTGTTACTCTTTACCAATTTTTAATTTATCTGAATACGTTTGCAGATAAAATAGTATATGTTATTCGGAGTATAAGTGACATTATGTGGCTTAGCTGAATTATTTGCTTCAGCTTCGCCACATAAAGTATCACTTTTACTCCTAATAACATATCTCCTTTATTTATCAATGTATTTGAATGAAACTTGTTACAAGGATATTAGACATAATTTCGGATTGAGATACAAATATAATCAAAAATGGCCGACTTCCAGTTTTACCGGAAATGTCATTAACTTTGATTTTTTAAATGGGTTGTTCTGTAAATTTTATGTTTTTCGAAATCTACGACTCAAATTACATACGGCAGTGTTGCCAAATTTGTTTAGGTATTCCCCAAAAATATTTTAAAAATTAATTAATTAAATATTTCCGTTTTATATAAAGATAAAGTGGTGCATGATGCATATCGTTAGATTGGTAATTACATTTTCTATCTAATGGCACGATGGCACTTGGTAGGTGCTATTTAAAAAAAATGACTTTTTCTCAAAAAAACACGTTTAGCAAATGAAGGGTACAGGGGAAAAAAGATGAACGTCCAAAAAAGGCCATTTTGAGATAAAGATGCGAATTCATAGCAAAAATACGTTAGAATCTAACCGAGCATTTAAACCGGGTAAAAACAATGAGGGTCGCAAGTTACAGCGAATTTAAATTCTACTGTACAGAGGAAAAAAGATGAATGTCCTTGCGTTGTGGTGAACAAAGATGAATGTCCACTGGAGCACACGTGTTTGGTACAGAACTTGTGTTTTTTTCTTTTAGTCTACCGATATCGGCCGTCAGTAGAACAACGGTGTGATATTTGTGTAGTTATTAAATTAATTAATTTGATAACAAAACGTAAAATTACGGTCCCTAAGTGTTGATCTATTTAGTTACTAAGACTACAAAGTCATGAAGCAGGCGTTAGTTGTGATTGTACCAGGCTTAAATGCTTTGAACGTAATACAACGAAATCTTGAGGTATTACCTGATGGTCAATTTAAATTACCTATTCTGAAATACCACGAAGGACTCCAACACTTGAAAAGATTTTGCGATGATCCTAGTGCAAATAGCTATTTTGAAAATTTATCTTATGGTGATGATGTTTAATTTAAGGTATGATGTTATTATAATATTAATGTAATAAATTCAGTTCCGACAAAAATACCCAAGTCATTCTTTGAACGGTCCATGTTACCCGTTTTTATTTTTTTATTATATTATTATTATTCTTATTATTATTAGCTGTCCTTAGTTTTTCATCAGTTGATGCTAAAATCTTCTTTTCCAACGAGCTAGTGCCAAGTTAGAATAAAAGTGCTATTGAGTGTTATGAAGGAAAGACCGGACTATGTTACATGTTTTATTATTGTTATTATTATTATTATTATTATTACTGTTATTAATGTTATTATTATTATTTACTACTACTACACTTCGATAAATTTTTAAATTAGTACTGTGTTCTCAATTTTATGCATTTTTCACTTTATTACTTTGTGTTGCCCCCTCATAAATTATTTTTTCGTACGGCTATGGCAGTCAAATTGGTATAGTCGTTATACACAAAAAGAGTAAACATACATATATATATATATATATATATATGCAGAAAAAAAAGTGGAATTCTAAATATTTGTAGAACCAAGATGTAAGTCTCCAAACTTTAAAAATCGTTTTTCTCAAAAACTAGTTTTTGTGACATTCACCCTTTTACCCCTGTACCCTTCAAATGTTATGCCTTCATGACCGACTTGTTATTGATCAAATTAATATAATATGTATATTATTATGGGTTACTAGAGTCATTTAGAACACATTTGCTCTAATCACGGCATGCTATGAGAAAAAATAAAATTTGGAAAAAAGAATTTTTTGTTTAGAAAAAAGAAAATTTAGCAAAAGTATCGTATATAATTTGAGCTGTACATTCCAAAAAACCTAAAATGTATAGGGTGGTCTATTTCAAAAATCAAAGGTAATGGCACTTCCGGTAAAACCGAAAGTTGACCATTTCAATATCTATCGGTCAATCAGAAATTATGTCTAGTATCCACGTATCGAATTTTATCCAAATCGATTCATAAATAAAGGAGATATAAGCATGGCCCTGGTCTCATTGTCACCGGGTATATTTAGAAAAAAAGACAACTCCTACATCTTTCACTAGTTACGCAGGCAACACAGATCATTTTGCTGTTCAATTTCTCACACATTTATGAAGCGAATAAGTACTATGTTTTGTTTCTAATAAAGAAAAACTGTTTTTACCTAGTCTTACTTTTTTCATTTTCTTATATTTGTGAGACTGGGTTTGCTGCGGAGCTCCTTTGTTAATTTATATTTTTGTCAGTTTATTTAAAAAATACCAAATATTACTGTTTGCCATTTTTCGAAAAAAATTCTTTAAGTGAAGAGAATGTAGGTACTATACGGTATTGTGATTATATTCTCCACTATTGTCGTTTTAAATGCGAGTATACAATCTACAAATAAACCAATTTAAGCCATAGTTTCCTATTTTTACTTAGTGATATACAACTTTGGTTTTTAAATGGAACACCCTGTATATTTTTATATATTTGAAAGCAGTGCTAATAATGCTTTATGATAGGATGCTTAAACTAACATTTTGGAACTTATTATTTTTTTAAATTTAAACATTTTATTTACTTAAAGTAGGCCATGACTATGCAAAATCACTAACAATCGAACAGGAAATGCAAACAAAATTCCACTTGGCTCTAAAAATTGTTCGTGGCCGAATTAGCGCACCAAACGTACTAAAACAATTCAAAACTCATGAAATAGTTGTAAAATACAATAAAAGAGCTTTACAACGAAATTCGCCATTTCGTTTAAAAATAGCGTTCAAAAATACGGAAAACATAATTCAAAAATAATATTATTCCATTAAAAAACATGGTTTCAATTGTTTTAGTACGTTTGGTGCGATAATTTGGTAATGTGGAATTTGTTTTAAATTTCTTATTCGATTGTCAATGATATTGCGTAAGTCATGGAATACCTCAAGTAAATATTTTTTTGTTTTTAAGTAAAACAATAATAAAGTCGAGATTTTAGTTTAAGCATTTTATCGTAAAATATTTTTAGCGCTGATTTCAAATATCTAAAAAACTTAGTCGTGTATCACTACGTAAAAATAGAAAGCCATGACTTAAATTGGTTGTCGTCAATTTGTACGTTCTATACTGGCATACTGGCAAGTTACGGATTGTCTGGCGATCTGCAAACACCCTCTATATAGATCTGCTAATAGCAGTAAGCCTAAATGATTTCTACCATCTACAATATTTTAAGAGCTACTGAAGAAAGGAGAACAAAGTAAATCTACTGGAAATAGCGTTCACTGTAATCGGAAACGTACTGAAGCAATGACAGAGATTTATAAGAAATTTATACGGAATGACGTTCCAATGAAAGAGTGCTAAGTAATAAGGACAATTCAACCCTACTGACATTAGCGTTCATTATATTGATAAGTTCTTACATATATTGCAGACCAATCCAATTTGATTATTTTTAATCACGTGACTCAGTTTGACAAATCAGACCACACTTGAAGTGAAAACGACCCTAGGGTGATTTTCAATCACTATGGAAACTACCTAATTAAATTTCAGTAGTATCCTATCACAAGTTGGTGGCACTGTAAATCTAAGTCAAATTCGAGGTTAGTAGGTTAGCTTTTCCGTCAGTCTGTGTCAAAACTGACGCAAAAGCTAACCTGATAACCTCAAATTTGACATAGACTTACAGTGCCACCAACATAATATTATTATAATGAAGTGTCAAATTAATTTGTCAGAAAATGGCTAATTTATTTAAGAACTTATCTTTCCGAATTCACCGTGGCCAGTGATAAATCCTTACAATTTTCACAAATAATATCCCTCAAGTGCATTGCCTTTAAGAAATAACCCTCGGCTTCGCCTCGGGTTATTTCTACGCAAGCACTTTCGGGTTGTTATTTGTCAAAATTATTGCGGGTGATTATCACTGCCCTTGGTAAATTATAGCTGAAAAGCGTATTGAAGTAACGAAATAAATTTATAAACACTGATGACGATAGAGGATATTAGTAGAACAAGGGCACTTATCCCCCACCACTTTTAATTCGATTAAGCCACGCCCCCCTTAATTCGCGGAATTATTCGCGGATTTCGCGGAATTTTCGCGGATTGACCCAATTAATTTTGCGGTTTGATCTAATTAATCACATATGAAGTTTGATATGTAATTTACATATGTGCTACTGATTAAATTACGCATTAGCTTCCGATTAAATTACGCATTAGCTTCCGATTAAAATTACGCGTCGGACTTCGGCGGTCATCTTGGATTTCTGGCGGGAATATTTGAAATTTGAATTTTTTCCGATTTTTTGGAAATTTCTACCAGAAACACAGTTCCAGAAGAATATGTTAGTTTTAAATAATGTGCAATTCAGATTTCCTTTGAATTAATGATTGGGATTTAAAGGGTTTGAACAGTATGCCCCTTCGCTGTTCGGTCGTTACATTTCCATATTCAAAACAAATTATTTTTCGAATATATAAAATATAAGAACGGAATTGTGTCGTCTAGGGCCTTAGAAACTTGTTAATAATTTTTAAAAAATGACTTTGTAACTAGTTTTGCTGTAATTAATTTGTTTAATTTTATAATATGAGTGACGCTATCTCACTCAGCCCCATTGATTTTCTACAGCGTTCTCTTTTCCATCCCGTTTGCTACCTATGCGTAATTACAAAAGACGTTATCGCCTCAGGCAGAATTTCTATTTAGCCGGCGATTGTGTGTCATTCTCTGAAATCTGTACTCACGTTGCAGTTTTTGCTGGCTCGACTTTAAAATTTGGTTCTTAACAATTAACTACGTACATAGAAAACAGGCTGGTTACTTTATTTTATATAGCGAAGTCATTTTTTGTACAATTTACACGCAGAACACAACTCGTTCTTTATGTTTACTTTAGAAACCCTTAACCCTTTTCATTTAATTCGCGAAATCCGCATAAATATATTACTATAAAAAATCGCGAAAAGTGTTGAGTAAATAAATGCAACGCATTGTAAAGCCGTAAAACTTTTAGTTATTGTACGTTTACAAGATGGGTCTTTTGACAAAGTGGAAGAACCAAACTATGCTATTGTAAATGTACAGATTGTTCACTGTCAATTTGTATATAACAACTTAATGTAAATTGGTATTTGGAACATTTTAACGAAAACAGCGACTTCTTTCGGCATAAACTGTTTCTTCTCACCACGGAACCCTATTTTATAAGTAAACGTCTGAAATTGTGTCATTATATCGATAAAAACTGCATTTTAGTTTAAAAAATTCCAGTATAAATGCAAACGGACGAAAATAAAAACGCAATTGACCACAAAGTAACATAATTTTGAATAAAAAAAACACAATTTCGTTGGAAAAATGTTCTGTTTCACTTAAAATTTTACAAAAACTGACATCATGTTACTTGAAATTATACAAAAAACGACATTTTTATCCAATAAGCGATAAAAAAATACGCCGTCTCACATAAATTTATACAAAAATCGACATCATGTCACATAAATTATACAAAAACTGCCATCATGTCACTTGAAATTATACAAAAACGACATTTTTACTCAATACACGACGAAAATCGACATCATGTTACATAAACTATGCATAATTTTGCAAATGTTTTACACTTTTTTCTCTAACTTGTTGCAATTTTAGTAAAATTTTAGAAAATCGACAGCATCTCCCATGAAAATTTATAAAAATCGGCATCTTGTCACATTAAATTCTGTAAAAACGACAAAAACACTATTTTTTTTCACAACTTTCATTGAAAAATAGTAAAATTTTACGAAAATACGTCTGTGCTGACGACAAATGAAAATAAATTTGAATAGAAACACGCAAAAATTACGAAAAGACGTATGTGTTGACCCCCAAAGTAACAAAAATTTGAATAAAATCACGCAATCATACAGCATCTCACATAAATTTTCGCAAATATCGACATCATGTCACATAAATTATACAAAAACTGTCATCACGTCACTTGAAATTATACAAAAAACGATATTTTATTCAACACACGATGAAAATTGAACAAAAATCACGCAATTACAAGCCATCTCACATAAATTTTCACAAAAATCGACATCATGTTACATAAACTATGCATAATTTTGCAAATGTTTTACACTTTTTATAAAATTCATCGCTCAAAATTAAAAGAAATAGCAATTTCGTTGAAAAAATCTACTACCACAATCATTTCGATAAACAAAATTCAAAAAATCTTATACTTTTGACGGAAATATATGTATGTTGACCACAAATTAACATAATTTTTAAATAAAAACGCGCAATTCGTTGAAAAAAATATTCTGACACCACCAAAACACGCAATTTCATTGAAAAATATATATATGTTGTCCACAAATTAACATAAATTTGAATAAAAACACGTAATTTTGTTGAAAAAATGTTCTGGCCCCGTCATTTCACTTAAAATTTTACAAAACTGCCATCATAACACTTGAAATTATACAAAATATATGTATGTTGATCACAAATTAACATAAACCTGAATAAAACACACAATTTCGTTGAAAAATTTGCAAATGTTTTACACTTTTTTATAAAATGTATCGCACAAAATTAAAAGAAATCACAATTTTCTAAATTATATCACGCTATTATGAAATCGTAGATTGATTTTTTGAAATTTTACACTTTGTAACTGTAAAATAACTGCAAATACTAATATTTTAGCTTTAGACTTTGTAATTATTGCAGATTCGAGAAAAAAACAAAGCAGAGTAGAAATAAAAAACACAAACACTTTGTAATAATAGTAATTTATTATACAAGACGATAAAGTTAAATTTTATCCACGAGTGAATTGTTTAACGTCGAGACGAAGTCGAGACGTTAATGATTCAAGAGTGGATAGAAATAACTTTATCGTCGTGTATAATACAATATTTTTTTCTATAGCAAGAACTTTAACAATTTCAAAAGAAAATAATGACAGTCAATCACATTTCAAAATGTCAGTAGCTAGATTGGGTTGCTACGATAATACGAAGCTATCATATTTAATTTAAACAAAAGTTAAAAAAATTAAATTACTTTATCTATCCTTGATGTTAAAGTGCTACTTTATCTACCCTTGCTGTTAAAGTAAAACTTGACCTTTTGTTTTGAGTTGATAAAAGCACACTTTAACATGTGATATAGAAAAAACAAATATATTGTTCTTATTTCGTATAATACTTAATAATATAAATATAAATGTACAGCAGAATGTCTTATTTCTAAAAAATTCGCTAGCAATTTACAAAACTGTAGTTTGAGGTGCACGACATTTCAAATTAAAAAGACTGCAAGTAATAAAATCAGAATTTCATTGTGTAATTTTAAAGTTTAAGATGCACCCAATCTAGAATTCCCTTCGTTTTTGGTGTTGATGACATCTGCCTTAGAGGCGTTTTTCTAACGGCCCTTTTTTGGAGGCGTTTCCTTATCGGCGTTCTTCTGACTGAACCTTTTTGATGTGGACTTGGATGAGTAGCTGGTGTTTTTAATTTATATTCTAAATCGGACTCGCAGTTATCAGTTTCCATTTCGGTTTTTCCTGTAGTACCAGTCGGGGTTGGCTTCTTTTGCTGTTTAGGTTTAGCTAGCAGCACATTAGCAACGTTAAGGTCTTTGATGTACTCAGCAAACTGTAGGCGTCCGGGTGGATTAATAGTTTTTCGAGGCCGCAGAGTGTCGTGAATTAAATCGACTATGTTAGACGCCGGTAAAATTTCACCCTTTATAGTAACGGTACCCTTGTGATCCCAGCTCACATCGCTTGAGGTACTCAAAATGCGTAGGAAAACTTCAGCTTTTTTCTTAAAAGTTTTGGGAAGTGTAGATAAAATAACGGCATTTGATAGGCTGTCACTGGTTGTTTCAATAGGTATTTTGATTGGCTGCCGCGCCTGGTTTGTGAAATGAAGGAATCGTTGTAAAACCTGATTGTACTGGATCCATTTATCGTGATCAGTTAATTTGGACTTTAAAACTTTTTGCATTTCGTCATCAAGCTGTGATAATATATTTTTCTCCGCATCATCGCCAGACTTAAGACGTTGGACAAATTCCGGCGATACAATCAACATCTTCCGCTCTTTGTCCATTTTAGTCGAAAAGGAGCTCAGTCGTTTGTTCTGGTAGAGCCGTCGTGAATAAACTAGCTTAAAATCAAGACTTTCATAATAAATATATAAAAAAAAATATGACAGATACGGGAATCGAACCCGTATTCTCTCTCGAGATTAGAACTTGAATCTGACGCCTTAACCATTCGGCCAACCTGCCTCCCTATATAAACGAGCACTCTCTGCATAATTAAGAAAACATCTAGTTTAAAACCCTTCTATTTGCAATTTCAAACAATATTTCATATAAATTAAGCCATGTACAGTCGTGTGCAAATAAATCTGGGACAGTGTTTTTTTCACATGCAGATTCAGTTAAGAATTTGAAGAATATTTCCATGGATTTCCTCGTATCAGAGAGAGTTACGGGTTTCAGTACCTGTTAAAGTTTAATGTAACTCTTTCTGATAGCAGGAAATCCATGGAGATATTCTTCAATTCTTAACTGAATCTGCATGTGAAAAAAACACTGTCCCAGATTTATTTGCACACGACTGTACAAATTTCTAAATCGGTTTTGATATATATATTTTATCGAAAGACTGGACCCTCAGCTGCCGTTTTATTATTTGTCGTGATGCGTCATCGCTGAATTTTACAAGAGTCACGCAGTGTTTCCATACCTTTTTTTTTAAAATTTTATAAAACCAGAGGTCCAAACTGCTGCCGCATCAGGTAACAGAGTACAATGGTTTAAAACGTGTTAGTGCGGCATCAGTCGGGCCTCTGTTTTTATAGAATTTTAAAATAAAAAGGGATGGAGACATTGCGTACGTCACACAGCAGACAGGTTGGTTCTTGTAAATTCAGCGATGACGCATCACGACAAATCATAAAACGGCAGCTGAGGGTCAAGTCTTTCGATAAAATATATATCAAAACCGATTTAGAAATTTGTACATGGCTTAATTTATATGAAATATTGTTTGAAATTGCAAATAGAAGGGTTTTAAACTAGATGTTTTCTTAATTATGCAGAGAGTGCTCGTTTATATAGGGAGGCAGGTTGGCCGAATGCTTAAGGCATCAGATTCAAGTTCTGATCTCGAGAGAGAATACGGGTTCGATTCCCGTACCTGTCATATTTTTTTTTTATATATTTATTATGAAAGTCTTGATTTTAAGCTAGTTTATTCACGACGGCTCTACCAGAACAAACGACTGAGCTCCTTTTCGACTAAAATGGACAAAGAGCGGAAGATGTTGATTGTATCGCCGGAATTTGTCCAACGTCTTAAGTCTGGCGATGATGCGGAGAAAAATATATTATCACAGCTTGATGACGAAATGCAAAAAGTTTTAAAGTCCAAATTAACTGATCACGATAAATGGATCCAGTACAATCAGGTTTTACAACGATTCCTTCATTTCACAAACCAGGCGCGGCAGCCAATCAAAATACCTATTGAAACAACCAGTGACAGCCTATCAAATGCCGTTATTTTATCTACACTTCGCAAAACTTTTAAGAAAAAAGCTGAAGTTTTCCTACGCATTTTGAGTACCTCAAGCGATGTGAGCTGGGATCACAAGGGCACCGTTACTATAAAGGGTGAAATTTTACCGGCGTCTAACATAGTCGATTTAATTCACGACACTCTGCGGCCTCGAAAAACTATTAATCCACCCGGACGCCTACAGTTTGCTGAGTACATCAAAGACCTTAACGTTGCTAATGTGCTGCTAGCTAAACCTAAACAGCAAAAGAAGCCAACCCCGACTGGTACTACAGGAAAAACCGAAATGGAAACTGATAACTGCGAGTCCGATTTAGAATATAAATTAAAAACACCAGCTACTCATCCAAGTCCACATCAAAAAGGTTCAGTCAGAAGAACGCCGATAAGGAAACGCCTCCAAAAAAGGGCCGTTAGAAAAACGCCTCTAAGGCAGATGTCATCAACACCAAAAACGAAGGGAATTCTAGATTGGCTGCATCTTAAACTTTAAAATTACACAATGAAATTCTGATTTTATTACTTGCAGTCTTTTTAATTTGAAATGTCGTGCACCTCAAACTACAGTTTTGTAAATTGCTAGCGAATTTTTTAGAAATAAGACATTCTGCTGTACATTTATATTTATATTATTAAGTATTATACGAAATAAGAACAATATATTTGTTTATTACAAAGTGTTTGTGTTTTTTATTTCTACTCTGCTTTGTTTTTTTCTCGAATCTGCAATAATTACAAAGTCTAAAGCTAAAATATTAGTATTTGCAGTTATTTTACAGTTACAAAGTGTAAAATTTCAAAAAATCAATCTACGATTTCATAATAGCGTGATATAATTTAGAAAATTGTGATTTCTTTTAATTTTGTGCGATACATTTTATAAAAAAGTGTAAAACATTTGCAAATTTTTCAACGAAATTGTGTGTTTTATTCAGGTTTATGTTAATTTGTGATCAACATACTGTAACGATTCGGCTGACAGTTATTTGCCCCAATGCCTCGATTATACTAGAAATTCCAGAGACGGCTGCCGGCGCGTGAATCATAGGCTGCCGACGGGCGGCCTTGAACGCAGGTGTACGTTGGTGAATCATTTTCCAGTCGATGCTAGAGCAGCACTGACGCGACACGTCACTGTTGCCGGAAAATCTGGAAGCTTCTGGAAGGAAATTATTGGCCATATAAATACCCGGCCGTCGGACCCGCAGTTCAGTTCTGAAATAATTCTGCGGCAGTTAGAACTCACGTCGAGGCTTGTTGGAAGCCCCCATATAAATAAAACCGCGTGTACATAATCTCTCGGGAAGTAATAATAAGTAAATAAATATATAATCGTTAGCGTTTAAGAGTGATATAAATAAATGTGCTAATCCGTACGTAATAGAAATAAATAATAATAGTTGTTAGAAATACGTGTACCGATAGTCGTTAGTGCTTGAATTAATTTGTAATCTGCTTGATAATTCTCGCATGTGCTTGTAAACAATAATCGTAGTAATTCATTGTGTAAATAAATATTTGAACCCATGTTTGTCGTATAATTTTAAATAGCCCGAACGTTAAGAACGTAACAGTGGTGTCAGGTGTGGGGTTTTGTACCGGGGGCTATAAGAAAATTATTGAACAAACATTAAATAAATAAATTGTTAACAAGTGCCGATAAAACGACGGTCAGATAAATAAATTTAAGTGGATAGTGTGGATGCCTTTGACGAGATCTCAAAGCAGCAAAATGGAAGCCCAATTAAGCCAACTTTTGCAACTGATGCAAGTTAGCCAGGACAAGGCGGAAAAAGCACAAGAGGATCTTAGGAAAGAGATCCAAGCTGGGCAGGAGAAGGCAGAAAAAGCGCAAGAGGAACTTAAGAAAGAGATCCAAGTTGGCCAGGAAGAATTGAAAGCCGGCCAAAAGAAGGCACAAGATAAGGCAGAGGAAGCCGCGAAAACACTTAAGGAATGGCTGAAGGCCGAGCAAGAGAAAGCAGTCCAAAAACTTGAGGAAAAATTGAAAGCCACTCGAGAAAACCTCAAGGATGAGCTTAGGGAAGAGTTGCGATCCGGTCGAAAGAAGGCAGAAAAAGCACGAGAAGAGCTGAAGGTCGGGCAGGAAGAGCTGGAAGCCGCAGAAGAGGAAGTAGTCCAAAATCTTGATGGGAAAATAAATGGAAGAGTTCGGTCTCTGTTGTTGGACCTGAGACGCGGCGAGTTGCACGTGGGTGGGGAGGAGCTTTCCCGACACCCAGGAGGAGAGATCGCGGCACAAGTGGTATGGGCGGAAGATGTTATTCTGCAAGGACGAACCGAGAGGGTCGTGGATGCATACCTGGATGGCGATCTCCGGAGCAACGTGGTGCGCGTGGTTGAGCCCGATTATGCTGACATTGCGGACGAGTGCATCCTGGGAATGGATGTTGTGGATAAGTGTGAGTGCGTTTTGGACCTGAGACGCGGCGAGTTGCACGTGGGTGGGGAGGAGCTTTCCCGACACTCAGGAGGAGAGATCGCGGCACAAGTGGTATGGGCGGAAGATGTTATTCTGCAAGGACGAACCGAGAGGGTCGTGGATGCATACCTGGATGGCGATCTCCGGAGCAACGTGGTGCGCGTGGTTGAGCCCGATTATGCTGACAGTGCGGACGAGTGCATCCTGGGAATGGATGTTGTGGATAAGTGTGAGTGCGCTTTGGACCTGAGACGCGGCGAGTTGCACGTGGGTGGGGAGGATCTTTCCCGACACCCAAGAGAAGAGAACAACCCCGACTTAGGCGCGGTTATAGCCTGGAAGCAAGATGGCCGTCGACCTACCTGGCAGGAGGTCCCCGCCACCAACGCAACAGTGGAGGCTTATTGGGCGCAATGGGACTTCTTGCAGCTGGACGGCAACGTCCTGACCAGAATCTTGGAAGATGAGGACAGTAGGGCAACGAGATCACGATCGATGGTTCCAAGGAGTAGAGTGGCCGAGGTTCTGCGCTACCTGCATGATTGCTCCTCTGGAGGACACTTCAGATTGAAGAAGACGTTGCAAGAGGTCCAAGAAAGGTTCTACGGGGCAAGCTGCAAAGGTGACGTCCGAGAGTGGTGCCGGAGGTGCGAAGCATGCGCTACGGGAAACGGACCTGTTGGAAGACGTAGAGCTCCGAGGTGGCAGTACAACGTCGGTGGTCCGTTCGAGGGTATAGCCATTGACATCGCCGGACCATGCCCCGAAACCGAAGGGGGAAATAAATACATCTTGGTGTGCATGGGCCACTTCACCAAATGGCCCGAAGCGTACGCCGTTCCGAAGAAAGAGACCGGTACTGTCGCTGATGTTCTGGTGAAGGAGTGCTTCAGCCGTTTTGGAGTCCCCCTGGAGTTACATTCCGACCAGGGCCGGAATTTCGAGTTTGGACCGTTCCAGAACGTCTGTAAGCTACTGGGGATACGCAAGACCCGGACCACTGCCCTCCATACTCAATCGGACGGCATGGTGGAAAGGATGAACGGAACCATGGAGAAGCATCTGGCCAAGGGCGTTTCCGAGCATCCGCGTGACTGGGGCCAGTACATGCACCTGTTCCTGATGGCCTACCGATCGGCAGTACAAGAGACAACCGGCGTCCAGATCGAGGTGTGCTGTTGCGAAGCCTGGAGACCACGGTGGGCTGCTGCTTCTTCAGCCAGTCAATGTGCCAGAAGGGCACCGCCTGCAAGTACCGCCATAGGACCCCCACAAGAGCGAGAAGACAGGCACTCGACGCAACTCGTTCTGGGACAGAACGATCTAAGGCGGGGGCAGTGTAACGATTCGGCTGACAGTTATTTGCCCCAATGCCTCGATTATACTAGAAATTCCAGAGACGGCTGCCGGCGCGTGAATCATAGGCTGCCGACGGGCGGCCTTGAACGCAGGTGTACGTTGGTGAATCATTTTCCAGTCGATGCTAGAGCAGCACTGACGCGACACGTCACTGTTGCCGGAAAATCTGGAAGCTTCTGGAAGGAAATTATTGGCCATATAAATACCCGGCCGTCGGACCCGCAGTTCAGTTCTGAAATAATTCTGCGGCAGTTAGAACTCACGTCGAGGCTTGTTGGAAGCCCCCCATATAAATAAAACCGCGTGTACATAATCTCTCGGAAGTAATAATAAGTAAATAAATATATAATCGTTAGCGTTTAAGAGTGATATAAATAAATGTGCTAATCCGTACGTAATAGAAATAAATAATAATAGTTGTTAGAAATACGTGTACCGATAGTCGTTAGTGCTTGAATTAATTTGTAATCTGCTTGATAATTCTCGCATGTGCTTGTAAACAATAATCGTAGTAATTCATTGTGTAAATAAATATTTGAACCCATGTTTGTCGTATAATTTTAAATAGCCCGAACGTTAAGAACGTAACAATACATATATTTTGTATAATTTCAAGTGACATGATGTCAGTTTTTGTAAAATTTTAAGTGGAACAGAACATTTTTCCAACGAAATTGTGTTTTTTTTTATTCAAAATTATGTTACTTTGTGGTCAATTGCGTTTTTATTTTCGTCCGTTTGCATTTATACTGGAATTTTTTAAACTAAAATGCAGTTTTTATCGATATAATGACACAATTTCAGACGTTTACTTATAAAATAGGGTTCCGTGGTGAGAAGAAACAGTTTATGCTGAAAGAAGTCGCTGTTTTCGTTAAAATGTTCCAAATACCAATTTACATTAAGTTGTTATATACAAATTGACAGTGAAAAATCTGTACATTTACAATAGCATAGTTTGGTTCTTCCACTTTGTCAAAAGACCCATCTTGTAAACGTACAATAACTAAAAGTTTTACGGCTTTACAATGCGTTGCATTTATTTACTCAACACTTTTCGCGATTTTTTATAGTAATATATTTATGCGGATTTCGCGAATTAAATGAAAAGGGTTAAGGGTTTCTAAAGTAAACATAAAGAACGAGTTGTGTTCTGCGTGTAAATTGTACAAAAAATGACTTCGCTATATAAAATAAAGTAACCAGCCTGTTTTCTATGTACGTAGTTAATTGTTAAGAACCAAATTTTAAAGTCGAGCCAGCAAAAACTGCAACGTGAGTACAGATTTCAGAGAATGACACACAATCGCCGGCTAAATAGAAATTCTGCCTGAGGCGATAACGTCTTTTGTAATTACGCATAGGTAGCAAACGGGATGGAAAAGAGAACGCTGTAGAAAATCAATGGGGCTGAGTGAGATAGCGTCACTCATATTATAAAATTAAACAAATTAATTACAGCAAAACTAGTTACAAAGTCATTTTTTAAAAATTATTAACAAGTTTCTAAGGCCCTAGACGACACAATTCCGTTCTTATATTTTATATATTCGAAAAATAATTTGTTTTGAATATGGAAATGTAACGACCGAACAGCGAAGGGGCATACTGTTCAAACCCTTTAAATCCCAATCATTAATTCAAAGGAAATCTGAATTGCACATTATTTAAAACTAACATATTCTTCTGGAACTGTGTTTCTGGTGGAAATTTCCAATAGTAGGTAGGGACAATAAGGATCTCGTTAATCCAGCCATATAGCAGGCACAAATTATAAAATTATTAATTAATTATGGCACATCCAAATGCAAAAACACTTTTTTAAAATTACTACAAGTCATTTAACATCACAAGATACACATTCCCGTTCTTATAATCTGAATTTTTTGAAAAATAGTTTGTTTAAAGCTGGGCTCGTGACACGTAAGTGGCTATGTTTAATTCCTTTAACCTCGATCGCTTCGATAGCCCAGTTGGTTAAGGCTTCGTACTCGTAATGCTGCGATCGCTGGTTCGACTCCAGCCATGGGACATCGCAGGAAGCTTTTTTTAAATTAAAATAAATGTGAGAAAACCAAGATGGCCGACACCCGAGAACTTAAATTCAAAACAGGGACTTAGAAAAATCTGAAAAAAATTTAAAATTCAAATATTCGCGCGAAATTAAAATGACCTCCGTGCATGAGAGAGAGAGAGAGAGACAGCAGCTTCGAAGAGCGAGATAGATCTACCAGTTTGAATTTCAAATATTTCCGCGAAAATTCAAAATTAAAAACAACCGCCGTGAGAAGTGCGCACGCAGAAAACAAAGATGGACGACACACCGCGAAATTCAAATTCAAAAAATTGAACTTAGAAAAAAATCGGAAAAAATTCAAATTTCAAATATTCCCGCCAGAAATCCAAGATGGCCGCCGAAGTACGACGCGTAATTTTAATCGGAAGCTAATGCGTAATTTAATCGGAAGCTAATGCGTAATTTAATCAGTAGCACATATGTAAATTACATATCAAACTTCATATGTGATTAATTAGATCAAACCGCGAAATTAATTGGGTCAATCCGCGAAAATTCCGCGAAATCCGCGAATAATTCCGCGAATTAAGGGGGGCGTGGCTTAATCGAATTAAAAGTGGTGGGGGATAAGTGCCCTTGTTCTACTGATATTTATGCGCAGTGACATTTATACGAAGTGAAGTTCCATTGGCAAAACTACGTAAGTAATGAGGACCATTATACCTACTGGAAATAGCGTTTGCTATTTTAGAAAACGTTTTAAAGTGATGAAAGAAATGTGTAAGTACTTGTAATGGAGTTTATTTATACGTAGTGACATTTATACGGACTGAAAACGTGTCGAAAAACATATTGAAGCAATGGAAGTAATTTTTAGGTAATAGCAGTAGCGTATACTTATACGCAGTTACATTTATACGAAATGACGTTCCAATGAAAAAGAACTTAAGTAATAAGGACAATTTACACCTACTGACAATAGCGTTCACTATATTGAAAAACGTATTGAGATATTGAACAGAATTTGTAGGCATTGGCGATAGAGTTTATTTATCTGCAGAGACATTTATACGGAATGACGACCTGCTGACATTGAAACAATAGAAGTCATTATAACTAATAGTAGTAGCGTGTACTTATACGCAGTGATATTTCTACGGAATGACTTTGCAATGGAAAAAATACTTATGTAATGAGGATAATTTATACCCACTAGCAATAGCGTCCACTATGCTGAAAACTCTATTGAAGTGATGACAAAAATGTATAGATACTGGCGATAAAGTTTATTTATACACAGTGACATTTCTACAGAATAACATACCATTTGAAAAAGTACCTGAGTAATAAGGTGTGTGACGCTGTGAGGTACATTTCAACCTTATTGGTTTAATGTTAATAATATTGACACTCAACATTAGCAACCGTAATGTCTATCATGTTTAAATTGAGCATAAAACTTCAACATTTTTGTGAACTACGATTGTATAAAGACGACGTTGCTTCTAGTTGAAAACAGTACTATGGCTACATTAAATTTTGCCGAGTGAATGGGGTTGTGATAATACATCTTCGCCGATTCGCCATAGTTCAAATTCACCATCTACCCTATTCGCCGACGCGACGACGAATTTTCCGAAGGGGATTGTATCTACGGCGAATCGGCGACGAAATTTCGGCGCCGGCGAATTGTCCTAGACCCGAGAAACTGTTGGTTTTAAAGCAAAATGATACGAAAATTGGCTCTACTAATGTTAGAAAGTCTAATTGAAAACAATAGATAATTTCTCCTTTATAAACTTCATATTTTCTTCATCTGAAAAATTCTACTCTCTACTGTTTTGCTCCGTGATACTTTAATATTCATATTTTTCATAGCAAACTTTAGAGAAGATTGTTGCTAGATTAAGGAAAATATTTATACTTTCATCAGAGACAATGTTCCATGTTTTGTATTAAACAGAGAAATAATCTCAGTCACATCTTTGAACAAGAACTTCAAATCAAACCTTGAAACGATCATTTGCCCATTTAGAGACCTCAGAAATTCCTGGATATGGGGCTTGTCGATGATTTTGTTCAGGAGCTCCGGGTCGTTGGCCATGGCGGTGAACTCCTCCATCTTCTCGGGGTTGGATTCCTGCAAGGCCGCCATGACGGTGTGCACGAGCTGAGTGATCTTGTCGTTGATGATGACCCTCTCTGCGAGACGGCCGTCCGTAATCAGGACCTCCTCCTTGCCCTTCGCGGCGTCCTGCTGCTTCTGTGTCTTGACGTCTGGAAATCAATTTCCCGTTAGACAACTTTCCTTTCTTATCGGTCAAATTCTTCCGACAATTAGCTGGGCACGTTTCAGCTTCCTAAGCGGAGAGTGTTTGTGTTTCATCTCGGAAGAATGCTGATAAGAGGAGCTTGTTGTAATCGTCACAACAAACACCGCTTTATCTGGCAGGTGAAGGAACTGGGAACGCTGCAGGACGGAGAAATTTTAAAATTGTTGAAAAGGCGTTTTTACATCAATCACGTAACGCGGATAAGATAGAGCATGCTGGTTTCTCCACTAAATGCACGAGAACGGCATGATAATCCTAATCGGTTTACGCCTCATTTCAGATCTTGTAGAACAACCCAACCTCTGCCGCCACGGACGTGCACAATACTCGGAGTTGTAATTGTTTACGGGAAAATAGGAACTTCTAAGAGGAAATTTTAATTAAGGGAAATAGCGGCATATCCGCGTCTCCAGCAGGCGGGTTTCACCGCACGCAATTTTTGGCTTAGGGAATTGTCTGGCTATTTTTCTTAATAACTTTTAAAGCTGTATTTGTACTATTCACAAGGTATAATGAATTAATTTTTATTTAAAACGTGCACGGTAAATTATACTACATTATATAACAAGTCACGAAAGTGATGCTTTACAGGACGAGGCGGCCATTTAAAATGCGAGGCTGGCAGGCCGAGTATTTTAAGCCTCCGAGTCCAGCGAGGACACTTTCCTGATGTATTGTGTATACTATTTTTTCTGAAACTGTCTAAATTTCAGTAAAAAGTTAGTAACATTAATTACTTAACAATTTTATTTTTTATGAAAGTCATGTTGGCAAACTAATAATTTAGCCTCTATTAATTTATTGATGTTATTTAATTTGGATTCCCTATGATCAATAAATCTCTCCACAGTGTGCTGTACTCAGAACTTCCCTTGCCAGTGGACGTTGTGCCATTAAACAATTTTAAAAATCAAAGGAAGCTAGAGGTAAAAATATATTAACGTTCGTAATAACACTGAAACAATAAAAGGAAACACTTGGTAATGCGAATTAAATCAATTTCAAATAAAAAACATTACCGGCAATGAGATTCAAACTACAACCCCTGCGAACGCGAATTTAAATTCGGCTGTCTGATCCAGGCCCTCATCGAGAACCTCTCCCGGCTTTAAGATGCGCAGCTGTGTTGGGTCCCGCCAAGTGTAAAGCCTGACCTATATGCAAATGATTATTTTTATCTATTTCTCAATTTTATTTCTTTAAGGTTCTCACCTTGTATTATCCGAATTTTTCTCGGTTTCTAGCCAGGTAGATGCATGCAAAATAAGCTCAGTCAGTGTATGATGGGTGAGTCCCATCTTGAAACCTGGCAGAGATATGAATCAGCTTGAATAAGGAAATAATTTACTCAAAGAAGTATACGTTAACGTTAGTTTTTGAAATTAAATTTTTGGATTGTTAAATATTAGCAAGGTATTAAAATATGACAATTACATACAAGCAAAATATATTTTTGATTACTGCAAGTATCAGATTGATTCACAGGGGTGATAGAATCACAACTTTATTGGAATTGAACAGGTCACCGGCTTGTTGTAAGAGAAAGAGGGGGAGGAAGAAGAAGAAAAAAAGGTACTAAAAATTGAAGTAGCTCAGATAATCATACTATTTTAAAATCACATGGATATAGAAAAATAAAGTCCTTATAACCAAGAAGCAAAACAATAGCTACGCAAAATTGAAGATGCTGTGATTGCTGTCAAATAAAAGGAATTACATAAATATATCTGCTGAAAGATAAAAAGAGAGAAACAAACTGGGTTGGCGTACAACAAGAAGAAAACTATATACAACAAGAAATTCTATCTGTAACACGCCTTTAAGTATTGCTTGTTTCTACTTTGAAGGCAAGTATTTCTTATTTCTGCTATTCATTCTGTTTTTGCATTGCATTGTTTTTAATGATAATCTGTTTAAATTAAGGATTTTGAGTGTTAAGATTTTTGCAGGAAAGCCAAAAACATAAAATATCAAAAAAGTTAAAATTAATGCAAAAGTCACCAGAAAATATCGCTATACACGCGGCGTTTCTAAAAACAGAGATATAGTTAGAAATTGATGGTAAAATTTACAAAGATAAACAGACTCTTGTCTGGAGCGAATTTGATATGTTTAATGAATTTAAACAATTCTAAAATGTCTGCCTTCTTTGCCGAAATATTTGACATAAGAATTTATACTAGAATTTCAAGATAGTTTAGTGATTTTCTAGGGCCATACAACATTTTTGCACTGAAATTCTGTTTTGTAATTACCGAAGTGTTCAGTTTTTTAACAGCATTTTAGGCTATAGATTAAGCTACATTAGCTTACTAAACATGGAGTAGATCATTAATTAGAACTATTAAGCTTCAAGTTTGTGGCAAATGGAATTTAATTTTTTAATTCTCCTACATCTAAAATACAAGCAACAAAATTTTGATGTCAGCTTTACTTCGAAACTGATTTAGATAAGACAGTGAAATGTAAAGGAGGCAAGTGAATTATATAGATAAAAACGTTCACAACTAGATTATCTAACATTTAAATCGAGTTGCCGTAGGCTTGTGCTTTTCCCTTTAGGGAGATGGAAATAGGGCAAAATGAGCATATGTCTATCTCAGAACCGTAAGTCTAATCAACTTTTTTAGAAATGTCCAGGTCTGGGTCTTGTTTACCCATCGCATTTGGCTGCGGATTTATCTGGCGTCGCGATTTAAGTCTCGGAGCTGTAAGATAAAGGTATGTGTTGCATTCGTTTTTTGTCGTTTTTTTGTAATAAGGCAGTCGCATTTTGGAGCCGACCTTGGGGTCGTAAAAGTGCTAGTTTGCGCTAGTTAATTTGGCAGCTGAGTTTGTAGTACTGCTGAATTCCAGTCGAGCGATAGAAGTTTTCGTTGCATTTCCCCATGTCTTCGTGAAATCCGTTGGAGATGTTCTTCATCAGTCTGCTGTTGTTTTTCTGCGTCTCCTTGCTGTGCCCCCGATTGCTTCTGGTGACTGATTGTGCAGTTTGCTGCTGCT
This sequence comes from Agriotes lineatus, assembly GCA_940337035.1. Taxonomy (NCBI): domain Eukaryota; kingdom Metazoa; phylum Arthropoda; class Insecta; order Coleoptera; family Elateridae; genus Agriotes; species Agriotes lineatus. Next base: position 45,784 of record CALNHX010004310.1, on the reverse strand, counting down.
TACACCGCCTTACATCATTGCTGGGAACATTAAAACGTGAACTTGAGTTGTGCAAGGTAAAATGTATATTTGTCCCTCTCTGTCTTGAAAGCTTGAAATCACCGTCTAGTTTTGCATCCCCTCCGAGTTTGTCAGTGATTACTGGCGCATTTACAGAACATCCTGAATTTCTAAGTACGTAGTGGCCTACTATTATTGACGCCCTCCTGCTGTGTTCGACCTGTAGCATCATCATAAATTTGCAAGTCTCCCCTAATTTAATCTGCCCAGAGACTTATTTAAACTACTTATTTAAATATTTGTTCTGTATTAGCTAAACTCTTATAATTAGTGGCATAGGGTTGATATGGTTGTGGTTTTTGCCTGTAGCGTGGGTCGCGCTTGCCATTTGTACGGGAGCTGAAATTAACTAATATTTTGTATCATATTTATTGATATACACCTCTTCATGCTTCCCTTGGCTTTATGTATAGCTAATGTAAGTAATTTACGTATCTAATATTTTTAAAGTTTGGTTCAGGTCATAGCGAATTTAGCTACACATAGTACCTTACTGAGTTTAAGAAATATCGTAAGCTAATAGATTCATCGGCTGTAAAAGACTCTTTGACGCCCTCTGATAATTTAAATACCCTTTACATATCATAGAAAAAAAAGGCACACCACCTTCACTGTAACTGGTCGGTTCTCCGATATCTCCATGTACCTGAACGCTTTTTTGGTAAGATTTAAAACTGGTAAAAGTAATTGAGTCTGTTTAGTCTGAGGATTGACTTTAAATTTAATTTTCCGTTTGTAGTAAACCTTAAGGTTATTTGTTTATTATTATAACTACAAGTTGCAGCTCTCATTTTAAAGACAATCAATTTAATATTAAAAAGCATATAAAATGTTAAATTAATTTAATTATTTAAACATTACAATTAAAAAATAAAGTAAAATATTAACAATTTCTTGAAAAAAATTCGAAAGATGAAAGTTTTCACGTTAATAATAATTATACTCAAATAAACAAACATAATGTTTTTGAATAAGTATTTTATATTATTTAACGTTATTATGCCGATATTGAGTATATAACGGACGAGAGTACTTTGTTGCCGAGGCCGATTAGGCCGGGGCTAATAAATTATCCGAGTCAGTTATATATAATACCGGCCGTATGTTGTTTAACAGTTTACATAATATCTACTAAAACCGGCTTAATTTTAAGATATGTGATTTTAATATAATTATTATAAATACAACTTACTAGTAACCTGAGTCCTGCACGTAGTTGGTAGTAAAGCAACGGATGTTTACAAATTCGTTTTCAAATAAATTAAAACAATGCAACTAATTTGGTAGTGTAGCAACAATTATAACGGCCGTGGTTGTTTATTTGTTATGGACAAAGTCTAAGAATGTGGAATACTAGGTACCTTAGACACCGATTGCTTAGAATTTTGCCGATCGTGGCTGTTAAATTTTAACTGCCTTGACTGTTACGCGTCACGCAGACAATACCGATATAGTAAAATAATAGTTTCTGTGTTATTATCATTAAGCCGTATCTTGCATGTCATTAAGTTTTGAAAATTACCATATTGAAGACGTTGATGTCCATAGTTCGACTAATTTTCCTTATAGAAAGTAAGAAAAAACAAATTGTAGATAATTTAATGACCTACAACTTCACGTTTTTTCAAATTTACTAATAAAAAATCAAACGTAATAACGCTCTTAATTGAAGTACAAAAATAATAATAACTTTAAACCGTCATAACGTTGCTATTTTTTATTGAATTAAGATAAGAATAAAACCACTTTAAAGAGAATTTAAAAATACAAAAAAGTAATACGAAGATTTTTAAATTAGACTTATGGTTTCTGAGATAGACATATGTTAATTTTGCATTACTTCCATCCCACTAAAAGGAAAGAGAGCAGGCATAGGCATCAGTAACTGGATTCATATGTTAAATAATCAAGTTGTGAACCTTTTTAGTCAGATACATAAGTCACTTGCCCCATTTTTCATTATTATGCGACTTTTAGCTCTATTTCAACTGTACTGCAAATCTACGAAGTAGATAGAAAATAATACAACCGACGATTGTTGTTGCATGCTAAATAATCATTAGCCTCAGCACCTCTCTGTATGTTATATGCCGATTTTTGAGTTCTAATAAATAATACAACACAAGCAAACCGCGCGCTACGCGCTGCGAGTCTTGAATCGGCGCGCACGTGAAATAGGATACGCGAAAGGTCAAGCTCCGATCCGAGCGCTAAGATAAGAAAAACAAAACCTAAACAAATATAAACATCTGTGAAGCCGGAACGTGAGATTTTATTTTGTGCCACAGACACACAGACAAACACACATTAAGGAAAATTATATTATAGATGGCGCAGTCGAGGAGTTGAACACGATTAAAAAAACTGCTATAAAATTGCAATTAATCGATTGAGAGCTAACAAAAAATGTCTATTGTGGCTACCTAAAAAAGCTTTTGTGCAAGAAGTGATAGCCCTTCCTCTGAAGGCAGCGTAGCAGAAACTTGACATAATGGAGGCGAGAATTCCAGCACCGCTTCCATTCCAGGGAAATGTAGCTGAAAACTTCAGGAGATCCAAATAAAATTTCGAGAGCTACTTGCTGGCGACGGAAAAAATGAGAAAAGCACCAAGGTAAAATCCACTATTCTATTAACTATAATTTGAGGAAAGGGTGTTGAAATCTATAACAATTTAATATCTCCGGGTGATAAGATAACTGACTATCATACGGTAATAAAACAGCTAGAAGCTTATGTAATCCCAAAAAAGAATGTGGTCTATGAAAGATTTTTATTTTACATTCGAAAATAGAATAAAATGGCACCTTTGGGATATTTTTTTAACGATCGATGTCAAAAAACTATTAAAAAATCTGTGACTTTAACAATCTCTGCTATAAGTGGGACATATCATCAAATCACTCGAGTTCAAAGAAGTTTTCAGTAAAAATGTTTTACGAAAGTATTTTGTTTTGGCAATGTCACAAGACAAACTAACTTGATCAAATTTCCGAGCCGAAGTGGAGGGAATTTGTCAAAGTTAGTTTGTCGAGGGGCATTGCCAAAAAAACAACAAATCGTGAGTAAAACATTTGCCGAGCAAAATCATGAGCCCGTAATACATTTTGTGGACTGTTTCCCAAATATCGGTTCATTTTGACATTTATACTGATGCGCAATGACAGTTTAAATGACGTTTCTTAAATACCACCTTGATTAAAGCAACATATTTGGTCGTTGCCGTGGATGCAAGTGGCAAACGAAACTGACAAAATCTCAAGGGAAAATTTCGATTTTTTGCCACTACAAAAACACACGATTGGTTGAATTTTGAAAAAGCATGGCTTTTCATTGGATAATAAGAGATGTAGGAAATAGTCGTAGTAATTTCATTGCTGAGAGACATCCTTTCCAAAAAACAATTTTACAGTGGGTAAGCGACTTTACTGTGAAAGGCAATGTGGACTACAACTTTAAAGGTGGTATTCGTACTAGACAAACACACAAAAATATTGAAAGTGTCCGCAATGCTGTTGGAGAAGTCCGCAGCGATCCTGTATGTTTTGTTTTTTCATAGCAACCTATCAAAAATAGGCCGTATCAGTTCGAGAACCTTGTATATAATTTCGAAAATACTGAAGAAAGAAACAATTGGGTAATGTACTAATTTTCCTAAAATATTTTATTTAGTTAGCATCTCAAAAATAGGGGTAAATGCATTTATTAAATTCAATGTTAATTAGTTTCAGTTTGTCATTCGATTAATCCTATTCGTTTCTTGTGAACTAATAATAAACTCAATTTCATTTCTGATTAAGTAATTATAATTTTTTTAGAAATGATTTATAGTAACGATTATTGCTTTTTTTCGCGATACAACTACACACATTTTTTTTTCAATAGAAGTTTCCATTTTCTCAGCGTTAATAACAAAATCTACTAAAAGGAACTTCTAGGATTATAGCAAATTCCTGTCAGTTTTCGAATTTTGTAATAGTTAACAAACCTAAAACGTATGTAGGCAAGAGCTTGGTGAGGCTGTCTTCCTGTCGTCTCTTTCTGGACCTCTCAATGAGCCGCTCCAGGGGCGACTGTTCCTTGGTTAAAAAGCTAAGGGCTCTGTGATACTTGGCAGGTGGTGTCAGAGACTCGGTTCGGTGGGCAGTTAAGAGGTGCAGGCACAGGACCTTTTCCATATCCACTTCCCCGTTGGTGAACAATAGCGAGTGGATGTCCTGAGGGCAAGGCTGGGTTAAGGCATTGCAGCGAGGAATAATGGGGGTTGTAAGCAAGTGTTGATTTTTTATAGTGGTTAAATCCGTTTTATTGCAAGGAACTTAACGTGATACTACAACAAGGGCCGAAGCTAGGGAAACATCGCAGGGCAGGCTTCAATGAATATTGAGGAAACTTTTTTCACGATTTTGTCCTTATTTCGGTCCTTGAAGAGATTAAGACCAGTAAATAAAATACTTAAAAATATTTTATAAGGTAGGTATAGTATAGGTTTTGACATTACAAAAAAAATGTTTTGAGGCGTTCGAAATTAGTCAATCTTTACTTGATCTTCAATAATATATAGGATGATTTATATGAAAAAGAAAATGAACCAATACGAAATCTTTACAAGGATAATTTTCTAGAATCTAGATTGTTTTGCATCTTCAGGTATAATAAAACAGAGTTAAATGTGAAAGCGTTGTTATTTTATCCAAGCATAATAGCTTTTAGAAGATTGCAAATATAACAAAAAAAAATAATTGGCTTCGTTTGTAAAAATTAATAATAGAAACACTTTACATAAAAATAGTTCAACGAAACATTTCAGATTTGCACAGCAACATTTTCATTGCCTTAAAGCGCATTTCAGACAATCTAAGTCAGATTTTCCTAAAACTAACGAGGACAAGATGTGCAACTGATACTCCGAGGGTTTTAAATTAGTCCTTCCGGACTGTGCAATTTGGAGGTGGGAGATTTTGGCCGCGGTTCTTGGTTCTACTGATTTTGGTCCTGTCATTGGGCCGCCGCAACTGGCGAGTATTTTCCGTTGCGAAGCAAAATGTCCACTGACTGGTAAGCTAATTTCGCGATTAGTTCTGAGTGGGCTAATACCAAGCTATATTTGTTTCTCAAGCTACCTTTTTTTGTTTTACAGTTTTTCTTATGCTACGTAACAAACGTCTTCCGGGATTGAACCGTGTCATTATTGATGTCGAAAAACTCAACGTTTCGCCCACTTTTATAAGGGGCTTCATCAGAAGAAAAAGCAAAAGAACACGTCTTTGCTGTTCACTTGCGTCCAGCTGCCCTTTGATTCTGCTACCAGTTTTGGGATTCAACGTTCGAGATAACTACACGCGTCGGAGATTTCAATACGATTGTTGATGTATGGTTATTTTGATTTTGGTCGCATAGGGACGCGTCTCGCGCCTACCGGTTGAGAAATTCCTAAGTTCGCCGATTTACGCGTCAGTGAAAAGCGACGCGAAATTTTTAAGTCGGAGTAAATGTTATTATTGAAGATCTATTTTCGTCGCTTATTGTTTGTAAACTAATATATTTATAGAATGATCGATGGGGCTTGCAAGTTACGACACAGAAGCCGTCTTACGTTCTATAATCAGTGGATAAGAAGTAGCACGTCGATAATAGTGAGTGACTAAGTGTGAGGCGGTAAAGGCGGGGTAAATACCTTTTGAAGCAAATCGGTTTTCAATCAGCCATTTTATTAATTTAGTATACAAAATTTAAAATGTAATTATTAATACGTACATTATATATTCTGCTTCTTCAGTGTATTAATATTACCTGTTATAGAATTTTACTGTTACAGCTGTTTACCTTATGAAAATATTTAATTGAAAATTTAATATTTTGTGGTGGAATTAGCAACATCACATTTTAAATATATAATGTACGTATTAATATGTATATAAATTTTGAATTTAGTCTACTAAATTTTATAAAATAGCTGCTTGAAAACTTGACTTCGTCTCGACACGTTAAATGATTCACTCGTGGATAAAATTTAACTTTATCCTCTTGTATAATAAATAACTATTATTTATCTTAGTATCCATGTAAATATATGTTAAAATATAAAAAGCGTTCTTTTAAATTTGACGTCGAAGTCGGCGCTTATTAGTTCTTTGTGAACGTACCACATCAGCTGTTTCAATTGAACGTCACTTTCCGTTTGTTGTCATTTAGTATATTGCGTATTCCGTTAGTGAAATATCTACGTAAGTAGTTTGTTTTAAAAATTTTAACTAAAACAGAATCTTTCTTTACAGAATATCAGCTTCTCTAGACAGACAGACGTATTCTGTAATCTCTACCTGTCAGTTATTTGTGTTTGATAATGTAACCTCTTCAATTAAAATGGTTTTGCTACAAGAACTTAACATTTTTATGATCGAATCTTATTTTCTCAACGGCCCGGCGGTCGAGTTGATGAAATATGACAGTACTCAATCCATAATTGTTTTGAAGAGTTTTGGCAGGAATTTCTAAACCTTGCGTTACATTATAACTTATAACACTTTTCGTTGTTTTTTGAATCACTGCGTTGAAGCTTTTCATGGGACTGGATCCGTTTCACGCAAAGAAGGCAACGGCCATCCTCCGAGAAGAACGACAGAAGTAATGTTGAAAATGTAAGACAAATTATGGAAGATACCCCTCGAACCTCTATACGCCATTTGTCTCGACAAGTTCAGTTAGCACTTGGCACCTTCCACGAAATATTAAATAAAGACATCCACGTATATCTTTAACCGTTTGCAGTCTGTACAACAATTACAAGGTGCTGATTATCCTCAGCGTATCGAATATTGTCAGTGGTTCCTGAATACCCTCAATCACGACTTTTTCACGGTCGACGAGAGGTTGTATTTAAATGGATACATTAATTCTCAAAACATGCGTTGATGGAGTTTGGAGAAGCCTAATTTTATGGTAGAGACACCTCCTCATCCTCAAAAAAATAGGAGTATGGGCGGCTATTTCAAGCCGTAGAATATTTCGACCATACTTTTTTAAAGGTAAAAGTAAGATAAAAGTGTTTATTTGTTGAAAGATTAACGATGGTATCGAGAAGAGCTCTTGCGGTCCTTTTCGAAGAGCTTCATGACGATGAACTCAACACATGATACCTTAAATATGATACGAGCATTTTTCGACAGACGTATTATTAGCCTTATCCTGCCAGACCTGACGCCATGCGATTTCTTTCTACTGCTGTATTTTAAGAACTCCATTTTCCAGCAACCAATATTATATGAAATTAATAACATGTTAATTAATGTCAGCAATGGGATTGTGCGAAGTGTTCAAGCGTTCATGGGTCAAAACGGTGAACATTTTGATTATTTGTTACGAATTCTTTTTTATTACAATACATTACAGTTAAGTTACTACCATTTCATGGAAATGTAGTGTTTTAAAGTTAGTTGTAAACATTTGTATTTGGATGCTCTCTTGTTGTTTAATCTGTTTATAAAGGTAGGGTTAGATACGTTTTGTGATATGTTCACAATGCAATTTTCAGCGCCGACTGTGACGTCAAATTTAAATGAACACCCAATATAAATACACCAAAACATGAGTATACAAATATTTTTCATTGTTTGTTTGTTATGGACAAGGTCGAGGCATGCTGAGTACCAGGTACCTTAGACACCATCTGCTATGGTTAAAGTCCTACTTTTGCCGAGACTAAGGAATTCCAACCTAGCAAGGGATCTTTTACATGCTACACATCGTAATAACATGGGCTCCACGGCTTTACATCGTTTTCGAGTGATGGTATTCTGTAAAGGTTTTCATCCACATTTTTTAAAATTTTTCAACACCTCACCGAGACCGGGAGTGGAACTCGCGACCCAGAATACTTACCCCCTGAGCTACCGACCCCTGCAAAACGTGAAGAAAATGAAATATTTTAGAACACAGATATTTTCGAATAAAATGAAAACAATCATATAGTTGTGGCACCTGAAGATGTTGAAAATTATTAATTTTTTGACAGCTTATTATTGGTGTAGCGTAAACTTTTCCGCATCTAAGCTAAATGGATTTCGCAAAAGGTCAAAATTTATCATTTTTCACTTCACCTTATTGTACATGGCGTTCTGGGTCCGCTTTGCATATGTTTTCGTGCATTCACCAATGCATCGCTTAGGCATTCCCCGGACGTTATTGGTATCTCATTGTAAATAAATGAATTGTTGTTTGCTACTAGCTGATGTTGTTTCCTTTCTTTAACTATTCCTTATTTTTTTCAGTCTGTTTTGTCGTAGCTCACTAGCTCCACGTGGTTCTCCGGAGTCCGATTCCGTAAGTTTATTTATTTTTTTATTTATTTAACCAGTAATCCATACAGAATTTCGTAATCCCATTTACATGTTACTGGCAATACAAGAATAACTAAGTAAACATATATTAATTTGTGAAACTATGTCTTTGATGAGGCTGTGAAATTTCATTTATAGTTAACAGAATTTTTGAAAAAGGTCGCTGTGTTTCTTCTTTACAAAACCACGTTGTTGTTCGGAAATGACGCTGTTAAGATGAGAATACAGTCTGTTATAGATTACTCTCTCGAACACTGGTTATTGGCGGTATTATTGCTATAGGTCGATAATTTTCAAATATATCTTTCCTTCCACTTTTATGAATATGAGTTTTTTTTTCACGCATCAGGAAACGTGTTACTATCTACGGCCAAATTGACGAGGTGTAATAGTGGAATGACAATGACATCTGCATATCCTTTTAAGGTGAATGGCGGTATGTGATCTTCTCCAATTCCTGATCTGGGTTTTAGTCGTTTTACTGCTTGCAGTATTTCTTGATCTTGTATGTTCATTATATGTATTTTAGATAGAGCCAAATCTACGTTAATTCTGATTAGGTCATCACATGCATCGATACTGTAGATTGATTTAAAAAACGATGCATCTTCAGTGTTTTTAAAACCTGTGATGGGAGTGTTACAGTATACATATACGTATTCATCCGGTGTGTTTCTGTCTGATTTTAACGAATTGATACGTCCAAAATTAGAGTTATTTCTTAAGACCATTTCTATTTCATTTGTGTAGGTTTCTGTGCTGCATCTATCATTTTCTTAAGTTCCTTCCTAAATTTCTTAAAGTGTTCATTCAATGTGTGATGGTTCGAATTGTTTTGATCCTTTTTTGCTAGTTTCCGGTAATTTTCTGTTTGTTTAATTTTCTTAATAATAGCTGCAGTAAACCATCTGGGATACTTATTACCATTCTGCTATTTCAAATATTGGTAATTCCGTCTTCCCTTTTCAAATTCAAATACCGTCGCTTCCCGCTCGTTTTAGTATAATACGGTTTTGATTGCTTACGCGTGTGCACGTGACACAGGTGTTCTATCACGCTACTTCGTAAATATTAGATATGGTTTTGCCCTTTTCACAGTGCTTGTCGTTACGAAGATCTTCACGCAAAGCCCAGCCTCTTGGGGGTTAGTTTTACAACGTCGTTTCGACGCTCTCCTTTAACCATCTGCAGAGAAGTCGACGTGTTGTATTTAAAGTGACGTAATTGTATGCGTGGCAACAACCATATTTGGAAGCTGACGCGGGTAACCTACTTTGAGAGTAAACTGTCATCATTGTTGCGTCATAACGTACAGAATTTTTGCGCGGCTTGTTTGCTACTGGCGTTCCAATGTAGCCAATGTTCTTTTGTGTCACACCTATCATTGTTAAGTAGAATTTAGAGTTACTAACCCCCCTTTTACAACTATTCATGTCAAACAATTGCCGGAATACTATGTTAATGTATACTAAAATGTTAATAGAATTGCAGAACGTTTTTATCTTCTTGGAGTTTTATTTATAATACTTACAGTTGTTGATGTATATGTGTTATGCTTTCTTATGTTTATTGATTGTGAGATGACCGGCAAAGCTAACAGACCAGCAAAAGTAGGTTTCCAAGTAGCCGGATGTCCCACCCGACGGTCGAAATAAAGTGTCGGTGCTTTCTACGAGAACTGGTGGAAAAGTATCTCTACCATTGTATCAATGAATTTTATTGCAATCAACCCCTATTATGACAGTATCTCGCTCTAAAATAAGTCGTGTTCATCCAAACCCCCCTTCTCCTTGAGCAAATAGCCGGAGAACCGTCTGTTACAGAAAGTTGTGGCGTGTGCCTTTTTTAAGATTAACGTGCCCTAGCGATCCATTTAGAGTATCCCCAAAATTCGTTTTGTGCTGTAAAAGGTAGTGGGTGTCAATAATTTCTGGAATGTTGAAATCTCTTGCTATAAAAATTTGGGACTCTAGTAATAAATTCTCTATTGTCTCGAGACTTCTGGAAAATATTTTATATTTTTCTGTTACAGATTGTGTCTGAAAATATACTACTCCAAAAACACATGAAACATTATTTTATTTTAAATATATCATTCTTGCTTCTATAAAATTATATTTCGGAAGCATTTAAGTTAGTTCGTACAGCAATTAGTACGCCTCCGCCTCTCGTGTAACCCATCTCTTAATAATTTCTTTCCTTTCTCTTAAAATGCTCTGAATTGGAAAAGAGTCATTTAACCAGGTTTCTGCCAACATAATGATATCATAATTGGTGCTTGTCAGATTATTGCTAAATGTTTGATATTTAGATCGCATTCCTCCAAAAATTTGGTAATAAATAGTAAAAAGTTTTTCTTTCAATTCGTTGAAGTTTGTGATTTTATTTAACATTGGAGATGTCCTAAAAAATCAGTTTTACTCCTTTCTTGTTCTAAACGCTTCTTATACACTGGACAGTCGACGCTCCATGCTGGATGGTAGACATCAAATTTCATATTAAGTTATCAACTGCATAAGGGACAGTACGTGTTCTCCGGCGCATTTCGGACATACCTACAATAGTTTTATTGCAGTCAGATGCTTTATGTCCAAAATTGTTACATTTAAAGCACCTCCTAGCAGTGACAACAGCGTCATCAATTCGTCATCGGTCCATTCCTATGTTGAATTTCTGTTCCTTCAGAAATTTCCTTCTGCGATTGTCTTCTGCTACTTGTACAATATTAATGTATGCAGTTTTTTCCAGGAAATTGTTTTGTGCGAACATTATCTTTTTCATTTCATTATCGTCGACCTTTAATTTTCGTCAGTTTTTGCCTCAGTATCGAGACAACGTAGGCATTGCCCAGTTTGAATGCTGCTTCTTCCTTCAGTTCTATTATAACTGCGACCTTGCTTTTTTCTTCTATGATGATGCATCTTTTGCTGATCGTCTTCATTCCTGTTATTCTGTAGCAACTGGATTACTTGTGGTTTATTGACTCGCCTGGTTCACGCCCTTGGGATTACCGCGATAACTGGGTCATACTTCTTTTGTTTCAGCTTGCCAGCATATGAAATTTGCAATTCTTGCTGAGTATCCTGAATCTAAGTAAGGTCTTTTGTAAATTCATCGTTTTGTCTGTTTACTAATTCGACTGTTTAAGTTATTAAACCTGTCGGCGTTACTGATTGCCTCATAATTAGTCAATTAATTATGTACCTTTTGATGCTCATGAACCCTCTCCGATATTTGATTTGAGCTAGTTGTTTGGAATAATAAAAGTTATAATGCTGCTATCGGCAACTTTCGCTGGCGTTACTTTGCTTAATGTGTGTGTAACTAAATGGACAGGTTAGAGAATTATTCCATAAAAGATTTGGCGTTGATTTTAGACATCATGTGCGTCGATTGACTTAAGAAAGTGTTATCCTACACAAGTTTTGGGTGCAAATTTTTTTCTTAGATGCTACTAATAAATTATATTATTCATACACCTGGTAATCAACTTTGGGAGCCGGCGCTGAGCTTTGGGGATTCCTGCATTCTCCATTTCGACGATAGCAGAAGCCTGGATTATGTGTCTCGTACATTCTTACGTCGGAAGCCTAGAACACCACAAAAGAACGTTAAAGGAAAATATAATTTTTCAATTAAGTTCCATGAGAGCATGCGAAAGGTGATATCATGGTAAGAATCGTTACCAAATTACAATTTAATGAATCTATTGCAAATTTAGCCAATTGGCAACTAGAAGGAATTTTAATTTATGTTTATAGTATACAGCGTGTTTCACTTCTCATCTCTACATCCCTTTATCTTCCTTGTTTGTTTTCTGATTAATTTTAAATGTTGGTCAATTATGCTACAGCTAAACGGGTAATTTTTATGCTGTTTGACAGTAGCTTACTGCGATTAGAAATAGAAGTGAAAAATAAAAACAACACCGTCTAGCAAACTAAATATTCGATTAATCGTCCAGATCTGTCTGTACATAATTCGATTGGAAGACGAATTTCCTTTTCAATTGTTAGTCGAGCTATACCGTCTTTGATGCTTAGTTGTAATATATAAATATGTAAATATATTTATTTCAGACGTCTCTAGAAGCTAAAATTATTAGATCAAGATTTTTATGTAAAATAAAACAGCTTTTTACACAATACACATACCTCAGGATCTATATTTATTAAAAAAAACAAAAAGAAACTTGAAACCATCGATGGTGGTTTAATAGTTTGGAGTCGAGTGGGCCCGCATCGTTCCAAATCTCCTTGGCACGTCAAAGCACACTTCGATAGCGTCAGTTAGGATGCTTTCATGCGGACAAAAGAGGATCAGAGCCTGTAATCTGACAGATCAGATCAAGGCTTTCGAAATGTTTTCGGTGTCTTATTATAAGGTCTTCTTATTTTAATGTTTATTGAGTAATTTGGGAGCCCCTATCGTGCTGCTGGCGTCTTGGTTCTGTTTGAATGCGATGATAGAAGAGGATGCGGCTAAGTCCCATATACAGGACGGTTTTTTGTAGTCTGATATTGGGGGATTACGTAATTAACATACATTAGAAATTTGTCTTTTTGTCTCGACAAATTCAAAGCATTTGTACAGAGCAGGACCGTCAAACAGATCCTGAATTTTTTGACATGGAAGGAACTGTGATAATAATTATTGTACCAATTACAGAACAGAAGTTTAATTTACAGTTGGCACAATTAATTTAATAACATCGATATATTTTTCCAAAAGTATAGTAGGCAATATTAGCTGTTCATAACAGGAACATAATTTTTTTTATCTACGACCACTACTAAAAGTAGGCCTTTTAGCGCTAGCTTGTTTCACTAAAAGTGACGTTTTATAGTTTACCGTGTTTAAAGAAATCAGCTGTTTACTTTTAGCACATGTGCTAAAAGTGAAGTGAGGTTCAAAACTACAATTTCGAACTGCAAGTGAAGTTGTAAAGCTATTCTAGTTGCTTCTTGCGTTACAGGTAAAGCGTTTTTGAAATAATTAAAGCGTTATGTAATGAATACAGTCATATGTGGAGTATCAATAATTACATTTCGTAACTCACCTTGACAGCACGGGCGTGGCCAAACAATCGCCAGCGGCGTAGGCTACTATTCATTATGACGCAGCGTCGCAGATGCGAACCTTTCTTAAATCGATATTTATGGATTAATAACGGTAAAATTAAGGTCGTAGATAAAATATTGTATGCAACGCGTGCTAAAAGTCGTTTATGCGCGAGACATGTTATGAAACTCAGCCTTCGGCTTCGTTTCATAATTTTCATGTCTCGCGCATAAAATTCGACTTTTAGCACTTGTTGCATAAATAGCTATTAACATAACTGAATGGAAAAAAATAACATTTTTGGTATACACCTACAATCTCAATTAAACTGAAAACACCACACAGATGCATTAACAAAAAGCTTCTGTTTTTTCAATGCAACCGCTTTAAAAGTAATCACTTTTAATTCTAAAATCTGACATGAGTAGTGTACCTACACGGGTTCTGCCTCACTTTGCATGTATCCCGAACGAACTTGGGTCACGGGCGAGGTCGCGGGTCTAGCCGGGGTCAAGGTCATTGATCTAGCCGGAGCCAAGGTCATTGGCCTCACCTAGGTCACTTGCCACTTCCGGCTAAGAATGTTATGAATCCGACGCCACAGCACTGTATGTTTTAACTACATTTTCACTGGTTTTTGTAGTATAAGACATCCGCAAGCTAATTCGGTAGAGAGGTGATAAAATACTTAAAGAAAATATTAGCAGATAATACATTTGAAAAATCTGCACGACTAATACTCAAGATTATTACAATTACATGCTAAAGACTGCAGACAAAAAGCCCTGAAAATAAGAACTAAATAAAACCAAATAAAAGCTATTAGGCCACAACAATACTCTAATTAATAAGGATGCTATACCCAACGGCGAGGGACAGTTCATTTTTACCGCATAAAAACTTATTGCTTAGAAATCAGGTTCAGATACCTGTTTAATGGAAACATTTTCTTGAATTTCTAATCAAATCTAAAATTTTGAGTCTTACGTAAAAATCTTTAAGTCGTTAGGTTGACTGTGTCAAGTTTCCACGAAAAAACTAAAGCTCCTACAGGCCAGATTCTTGGATCAAGTAAATAATACAGCAAGGCATAAAAAGTTGGTTTTTTGCAGTATAAGACATCCGCAAGCCAATCCTAAACTGGTAGTTTTAAATAGTAGAATTTTATAATACAAAACAGGAGCGATAAAATAATCGTCAGCATTTTTTTCTAATTATCCGATTCGGCATATCGCAAAAACAAACACCTTCTTTGTTCTTGTGTTAGCACCTTGGCTAAGAATGTTATGAATCCGACGCCACAGCACTGTATGTTTTAACTACATTTTTCAAAAATAAAAAGCAGCTTAAAATATTGCTCCTAAAAGGAGTGGTGCTGTAGTTTTATCATTGGAATTTCGATTTCTTACAACGGTAGTCCAGTTTTTGGTTGCAACGAGCATAGTTCTAGCAGAGACTATAGAAGATATAAACAGACAGTAATATTAATCTAAAATTAAATTAACAAAATTGTTAAACGTATGATACAGGCAGTTATTAATTACTTAATAAAACAATTGTCCTATATCCGGTATTTATGGTTTATCTGATTTTAATAGTCGAATAACTAAGGTTATTACAATGCTAAAGACTGTGCGCAAAATGTAAGATATCAAAATTTTAAAATAGAATTAAATAAAATAAAGCCAAGTAAAAGATCACTGCAATACTCTAATTAATAAGGATTCTATACTCAATGGTAAGGGACAGTATAATTTTGCCGGATAAAAACTTATCTAGATTGGTTAAAAATCAGATGTATGTATAAGAGAGAATCTCAAACTCTTTAAAAGCATTTTGTAACTAAAAAATCACATTTGAAATTGTGTAAATAAAGCTAAAATTAGAAGGAGGAGCAAAATTTGCAAACTATAGAAATACGTGTCAAGACCTGTGGATGTGAGTCATCGTCTGGGAATGTGCAAGGTTGCTAAAAATGAACCGGTTGTCTGGAGTTTATGCACAGGTCAGCGCGAGGGTCTGCGCGGGGGTCTGCGCGAGGGTTTGGCGGTAAATTCAAATTCTACACATAATTTTTGGTGGGAAATTTAAATTCTGTACAGGGGTTTTGGCGGGAAATTCAAATTCTGCGCAGGTTTGGCGGTAAATTCAAATTCTGCGTAGGTTTTGGTGTTAAATCTGGGAATGTGCAAGGTTGCTAATACATGTATGGTTAAGAAATTTGCTTAAAATTGACTGAAAATTTACAGACACTGTTTGTAAGTACCGAATGTAAATATTAAGTGTTTCTCTTATAAATACACAAAGTTTAGAAATTGGACGATAGTTATTTATTTCGGTTGGATTTATGTACAGAAGGACAGCATTCCCTCACTTTAACAATAAGCAAGTTCCTAAAGAAATATTATTTGTTTTTAATATAGGTTCGAAAGCACTGCTGACAGACAGACAGACAGACAGACAGACAGACAGGTAGACAGCTAGACAGGTAGACAGCTAGACAGGTAGACAGGTAGACAGACAGACAGACAGACAGACAGACAGACAGACAGGTAGACAGCTAGACAGGTAGACAGCTAGACAGGTAGACAGATAGACAGGTAGACAGCTAGACAGGTAGACAGCTAGACAGGTAGACAGCTAGACAGGTAGACGGGCAGGCAAGCAGGTAGACAGGCAGGCAGGCAAGCAGCCAGGCAGGCAGACAGACATGCAGGTAGACAGAAAGAGGTTGAGAAATTGTACGGTGATGGGGAGATTGACTGTCTCATATGGATGAACTCGAATTAAGATATATAAGTCCATTATCGACTTTATCAATTGTCCCGGATACCTGATTAATGGAAACATTTTCGCGACACAATTGGGGGCAACAATATATAATTATACTAAGAAAATTCAAATTCTGCGTAGGTTTGGTGGTAAATTCAAATTATGCGCAGGTTTTTGGCGGGAAATTCAAATTCTGTGCAGGTTTGGCGGTAAATTTAAATTATGATCAGGTTTTTGGTGGTAAATTCAAATTCTGCGCATCATTTTGACGATAAATTCAAATTCGACACAGGACAAATGAACCAATTTAGATTTGACAGAGGGGCTATATTTGCGCATCGCCAGATGTTTAAGTGGCTGTAGGCGTCTGGCCGAATCTTATTGTCTGGGAGATGTCATTGTCTGAAAATAATGATAAAATTTTGGAGGGCTAAATGTCTAATTTTTACAAGATTCCCATAACGAGTTTTGAGGCTAAAAGTCTAATTTTTTAAATTTTTACAAGATTCTCTCGCTTAATCAAGTTTCATAAATATTACGAGTTTTTCCAGTACTTTATTAAATATACAGTTTCGAAATTGCGTCGATAGTTATTTATTTCAACCTGTTCCACTCTTACAAACACTCGAACACTCGTAACTTCGAATAAGTTATCTTATCATCACCTTTGTTGCAGGTGTTAATAGAGGCTATATTTGCAGTCCGTCAAATGTAAGCGTCTGGCCGGATGTTATTGTCTGGACATGCGCTGCTAATAAGGGTGGGTCAATGACCTCCATTATGTGTGCCGGATGTGATTGTTTGAGAAATGTGCAAGGTTGCTAAAATGTATGTCTGTCTGTCTGTCTGTCTGCATGCCTGCCTGCCTGCCTGCCTGCCTGCCTGCCTGCCTGCCTGCCTGCCTGCCTGCCTGCCTGCCTGCTTGCCTGTCCGCCTACCTATCTGTCTGTCTGTCTGCCTGTCTGCCTGTCTGCCTGTCTGTCTGCCTACCTGCCTGTCTATCTGCCTACCTGTCTGTCTGTCTGCCTACCTGTCTGTCTGTCTGCCTACCTGTCTGTCTGTCTGCCTACCCTGTCTGTCTGTCTGCCTACCTGTCTGTCTGTCTGCCTACGTGTCTGTCTGTCTGCCTACCTGTCTGTCTGTCTGCCTACCTGTCTGTCTGTCTGCCTACCTGTCTGTCTGTCTGCCTACCTGTCTGTCTGTCTGCCTACCTGTCTGTCTGTCTGCCTACCTGTCTGTCTGTCTGCCTACCTGTCTGTCTGTCTGCCTACCTGTCTGTCTGTCTGCCTACCTGTCTGTCTGTCTGCCTACCTGTCTGTCTGTCTGTCTGTCTGTCTGTCTGTCTGCCTGTCTGTCTGTCTGCCTACCTGTCTGTCTGTCTGCCTGTCTGTCTGTCTGTCTGTCTGCCTACCTGTCTGTCTGTCTGTCTGTCTGTCTGTCTGTCTGTCTGTCTGTCTGTCTGTCTATCTGTCTGTCTGTCTGTCTGTCTGTCTGTCTGCCTGTCTGTCTGTCTGTCTGCTACGTCTGTCTGTCTGTCTGTCTGGCTGTCTGTCTGTCTGTCTGTCTGTCTGTCTGTCTGTCTGTCTGCCTGCCTGCCTGCCTGCCTGCCTGCCTGCCTGCCTGCCTGCCTGCCTGCCTGCCTGGCTGCCTGCCTGTCTGTCTGTCTGTCTGTCTGTCTGTCTGTCTACCAAATTTATAGACACTGATAATGGAGGTCATTAACTACATCTGGTGTAAAGGCTCCATACCCTTGCACATTTCTCAAACAATCACATCGGCACACATAATGGAGGTCATTGACCCACCCTTATTAGCAGCGCATGTCAGACAATAACATCCGGCCAGACGCTCACATTTGACGGACTGCAAATATAGCCTCTATTAACACCTGCAACAAAGGTGATGATAGGATAACTTATTCGAAGTTACGAGTGTTCGAATGTTTGTAAGAGTGGAACAGGTTGAAATAAATAACTATCGACGCAATTTCGAAACTGTATATTTAATAAAGTACTGGAAAAACCCGTAATATTTATGAAACTTGATTAAGCGAGAGAATCTTGTAAAAATTTAAAAAATTAGACTTTTAGCCTCAAAACTCGTTATGGGAATCTTGTAAAAATTAGACATTTAGCCCTCCAAAATTTATCATTATTTTCAGACAATGACATCTCCAGACAATAAGATTCGGCCAGACGCCTACAGCCACTTAAACATCTGGCGATGCGCAAATATAGCCCCTCTGTCAAATCTAAATTGGTTCATTTGTCCTGTGTCGAATTTGAATTTATCGTCAAAATGATGCGCAGAATTTGAATTTACCACCAAAAACCTGATCATAATTTAAATTTTCCGCCAAACCTGCACAGAATTTGAATTTCCCGCCAAAAACCTGCGCATAATTTGAATTTACCACCAAACCTACGCAGAATTTGAATTTTCTTAGTATAATTATATATTGTTGCCCCCCAATATTGTGTCGCGAAAATGTTTCCATTAATCAGGTATCCGGGACAATTGATAAAGTCGATAATGGACTTATATATCTTAATTCGAGTTCATCCATATGAGACAGTCAATCTCCCCATCACCGTACAATTTCTCAACCTCTTTCTGTCTACCTGCATGTCTGTCTGCCTGCCTGGCTGCTTGCCTGCCTGCCTGTCTACCTGCTTGCCTGCCCGTCTACCTGTCTAGCTGTCTACCTGTCTAGCTGTCTACCTGTCTAGCTGTCTACCTGTCTATCTGTCTACCTGTCTAGCTGTCTACCTGTCTAGCTGTCTACCTGTCTGTCTGTCTGTCTGTCTGTCTGTCTGTCTGTCTGTCTACCTGTCTACCTGTCTAGCTATGCTACCTGTCTAGCTGTCTACCTGTCTGTCTGTCTGTCTGTCTGTCTGTCTGTCAGCAGTGCTTTCGAACCTATATTAAAAACAAATAATATTTCTTTAGGAACTTGCTTATTGTTAAAGTGAGGGAATGCTGTCCTTCTGTACATAAATCCAACCGAAATAAATAACTATCGTCCAATTTCTAAACTTTGTGTATTTATAAGAGAAACACTTAATATTTACATTCGGTACTTACAAACAGTGTCTGTAAATTTTCAGTCAATTTTAAGCAAATTTCTTAACCATACATGTATTAGCAACCTTGCACATTCCCAGATTTAACACCAAAACCTACGCAGAATTTGAATTTACCGCCAAACCTGCGCAGAATTTGAATTTCCCGCCAAAACCCCTGTACAGAATTTAAATTTCCCACCAAAAATTATGTGTAGAATTTGAATTTACCGCCAAACCCTCGCGCAGACCCCCGCGCAGACCCTCGCGCTGACCTGTGCATAAACTCCAGACAACCGGTTCATTTTTAGCAACCTTGCACATTCCCAGACGATGACTCACATCCACAGGTCTTGACACGTATTTCTATAGTTTGCAAATTTTGCTCCTCCTTCTAATTTTAGCTTTATTTACACAATTTCAAATGTGATTTTTTAGTTGCAAAATGCTTTTAAAGAAGTTTGAGATTCTCTCTTATACATACATCTGATTTTTAACCAATCTAGATAAGTTTTTATCCGGCAAAATTATACTGTCCCTTACCATTGAGTATAGAATCCTTATTAATTAGAGTATTGCAGTGATCTTTTACTTGGCTTTATTTTATTTAATTCTTATTCTCTGAGTTTTATTTTAAAATTTTGATATCTTACCTTTTTGCTCACAGTCTTTAGCATTGTAATAACCTTAGTTATTCGACTATTAAAATCAGATAAACCATGAATACCGGATATAGGACAATTGTATAATTAATAACTGCCTGTATCATGCGTTTAACAACTTTGTTAATTTAATTTTAGATTAATATTACTGTCTGTTTATATCTTCTATAGTCTCTGCTAGAACTATGCTCGTTGCAACCAAAAACTGGACTACCGTTGTAAGAAATCGAAATTCCAATGATAAAACCACTCCTTTTAGGAGCAATATTTTAAGCTGCTTTTTATTTTTGAAAAATGTAGTTAAAACATACAGTGCTGTGGCGTCGGATTCATAACATTCTTAGCCAAGGTGCTAACACAAGAACAAAGAAGGTGTTTGTTTTTGCGATATGCCGAATCGGATAAACTGAAAAAAATGCTGACGATTATTTTATCGCTCCTGTTTTGTATTATAAAATTCTACTATTTAAAACTACCAGTTTAGGATTGGCTTGCGGATGTCTTATACTGCAAAAAACCAACTTTTTATGCCTTGCTGTATTATTTACTTGATCCAAGAATCTGGCCTGTAGGAGCTTTAGTTTTTTCGTGGAAACTTGACACAGTCAACCTAACGACTTAAAGATTTTTACGTAAGACTCAAAATTTTAGATTTGATTAGAAATTCAAGAAAATGTTTCCATTAAACAGGTATCTGAACCTGATTTCTAAGCAATAAGTTTTTATGCGGTAAAAATGAACTGTCCCTCACCGTTGGGTATAGCATCCTTATTAATTAGAGTATTGTTGTGGCCTAATAGCTTTTATTTGGTTTTATTTAGTTCTTATTTTCAGGGCTTTTTGTCTGCAGTCTTTAGCATGTAATTGTAATAATCTTGAGTATTAGTCGTGCAGATTTTTCAAATGTATTATCTGCTAATATTTTCTTTAAGTATTTTATCACCTCTCTACCGAATTAGCTTGCGGATGTCTTATACTACAAAAACCAACTTTTATGGCGTGCTGACAAAGTCATATGATAACATTTCCTACACTGCATACTATAAGTCAACGACCTTGCTTAACAAGCAAGTCTGCACATGCATAACGTAAATAAATGTGTATAGGTGGACTAGTTACGAATGATTTACAAATACCGTTGTAAGAAACCGAAATTCTAATGATAAAATTAAACCACCACTCTAATTAATAACTGCCTGTATCATACGTTTAACAGCTTTGTTAACAGTAATATTTAATAAATACGTAATTTTTATACACACCTGTAACGTGTAAATCTCTACAGCATCATAATATTTCTTTAGGAACTTGCTTATTTCTAAAGCGAGGGGGTGCTGTACATAAATCCAACCGAAATATATAACTATCGGCTCGAGACTGTGTATTTAATAAAGTACTGGAAAAAACACGTAATATTTACTTTGCTACAAACAATGTCTCTAACACCCCAACACTTTGTTAAATACTGTCTATCGCTTAAACAGTCCTCTAGCTGGATCGAACACATTACCTATCTACTAAAAGATGCTTCCAATCGGCCTATTCAAGTTAAATATCCAGACATACATCTCGTTGAACGTGTAATAAAACAAAAACCTAACAAGGTATTTAAAATGGTTTGGATTTTGATATTGCATCTTTTTAGCTGGAAATAATTCGATATATACTATTAGACCACAATTAATTCGGTTTATTTTTTGCAACCTTGCACATTTCTCAAACAATGGCTTCATTGTTTAATTGCGCAGAAGATAAGCAGGCAGGCAGGCAGGTTTTGACAACTCTGACATTTCCAGACAATGACTCACATCTGGTATAGGAATCTTGTAAACATTAGACTCTTAACCTCAAAAATTCATCGTGGGAATCTTGTAAAAATTAGATCTTTACCTCCAAAATGTATCGTGAGAATCTTGTAAAAATTTCAAAATTAGACTTTTAACAGCGTCAGCAAAAAATTTTCAACAAAGACAGCATTCACTTTAGCAGTTGTGCTGATTTTTTCTCAAACAATGGATGTCATTGTTCTATTTACCAGCTTTGCACATTTTAATCTCCAGACAACAATGGCTTCATTGTCCAATGTCGCGCAGATTTCTCAAACAATGGATGTCATTGTTCTATTTTTACCAGCTTTGCACATTTTAATCTCCAGACAACAATCGCTTCATTGTCCAATGTCGTGCAGATTTCTCAAACAATGGATGTCATTGTTCTATTTACTGATAACAACATCCTGCAAGAATGGACCTGTCTACATTCTCAAACTCCCATCTGATGCAAAATTCCGAGAAATGACGCCACCTCAACATCCGGTCCAGATTCGCAGAAAATGACGTCACCACCTAAGCAAATAAAAAAAAACTTGCCTAGCCCGGGGTTTGAACCCGAGGCCGCTGATCGCGAATCTGCCACTCTTACCGCTAGACCACCCCCGCACAGAATTTAAATTTCCCGCCAAAAAGTGTCCCAGAACGCCCCTAGGTACACTACTGTAAGTAATGCAGGTATTACATGGCATTATGTAATAATTATGTTATATGTTATAATTCTTGTTAAGTTATTGTTATTTAAAAAATTAATGTAAATAAAGAAACTTGTAGTCGTATTAAATTTTTCTTCGTAAATTTGTTCTTAAGCACTTTTTGTCTTATGCAAGATTACTCGTCTAAATTGCCCTCTTTATTTTCAAAGATAAAACCCCTCGAGCTTCGCACTCCGGGTTTCATAAAAAAAAATAGAGACCAATTTACACTCGTAATCTTTCTAGGAAAAATAGTGCTTTCGAAAAATTTATCGATAAAATTATCGTCTTTTGTGATTTTACATACGATAATTTTTATTACAGTGTCAGTACCTACTGAGTAAAATTAAAAATTATTAGAGTTTTGGTTGTGAACATAATAGTTAACAACATGGTGATTAACACTGTTACCACTAGTATTTATGCTACTGAGAAAATAATCGTTAATTTTCTTAGGCCGTTGTAGGTGCAGCGGTAAATCGTGGTATGTATTACGATTTACTATCTTTAACTTTTTCAGTTCCACATACACTTATCATAATTACTATTGCTAGGCTTATGCTCGAGATAAGCATTTTTTCTAGTTTAACAGTTTTATTAATCGATTACGCAGCGCTTTATAGCAATTCCAATGAGTTGAAGATTTCGTTCTCTTAAATTTTCTATAAGCCTTGTCTCTAAGTTACATTAACAATTTAGTGTTATCTGTTAACCATGGTTATTTTTTTATTGTTACATTTAATTATTTTCACAAGAGCAAGTTTATCAATAATATGCAAGATGTAATGTAAATAGGCAATTTTTGTTGTACATCTGTTAAAAAAAGAGTCCAGATTTAAAAGTTTTTAAATGGTCCGTAAACATAGGCTCACTAGTACCACATTCCAAAACAATGTTCATGTCCGAAATCATAATGCGATCCAAAAGCGACATTCCAAGCCGAGTTGGCCTAGTAATTATTTGTGTAAGACCGCAGCATCTGTTTATAGTATATGGAATCAGGTGTGGTGGGTTCTAATAAATTTATATTAACTTCTCCAAGGCAAACGAGGTTATCTGAAACAAAAGACAACTGTGTACATACTTGCTCAAACTCGTCACAGAACAATTTATAATTCTGATTGGGAGGTTTATAAACATCACCTTCTTCTTCTTCTTATTTCTCTATTTCTCCCCTAGGGCGTTGGATCCTCTATCCATCTTCTATAGATGTTGCGGTATCTCGCCATTCTCTTGTTTTTGTTTCTATTCCTTGCTGCCTCCTTGATGTTGTCTTCCCATTGGATTTGGGGTCTACCTTTGGCTCTTCTTCCTTCTGCTTTCATTTGATAGATTTTCTTGGAGTATCTTGTGTTATCCATGCGCATGAGATGTCCGTAGCACTTCAATTGTTTCATTTCTATTTCACTGTTTGCTGGCTGTTGGTCTAAATCATCTCTTATGCTTCTGTTTCTTATTCTATCCCTTCTTGTCTTGCCCAGCACTCTTTGAAGGTATTTCATTTTGAATCGATGTTTAACTAGCAGTGCCCAGGATTCTGATCCATAGAGTAGTGAAGGGAGAAATATTGTTTTATACAGGTGCATTTTTGCTTTTGTGCTTAGTTCTTCCTTACCTATCACTGTTTTGTTTGTTTGGTAATATATCCTATTTTCCTTGCTTCTTTTGTTTTTAATTTCTTTCTTTATTCTTCCATCCTTGTTTATTGTCACTCCTAGTATTCGTACTTTTCCACATACTTCAGTTGTTTTTTTTACTGTAATGGGTATTCTTGCTTCTCTTTCTTCTTTCGTGATGTGCACTATTTTGCTTTTACCTAAGTTTATCTACATATCTTTGTCTTCTACGTTGTCTTTCCATATGTTAATATTTTCTTGCAGTTGTCCTGGGTTTCCTGCCATTATTAGTATATCATCTGCGTACAGTAGGTCTTGGGTCATTATTTGTTCATGTAAACCACAAACAGCAGTGGGCTCAAACTGTCGCCTTGTTTAACTCCTCTATCTATGTTAAATTCTTGTGATTTTTGTCTGTTTATCCTTACTACTCCCACCACTTTTTCGTTTATACTTTTGATCACTCTTAAAAGCTTTCGGTTTGTTTGTAGTTCTTCCAGTGCCCTCCATATGTACTCTCTTGGTACTTGATTGAACGCCGCTTTAAGGTCTAAGGCGGCGTTCGATCAAGCACCAGCACCAACTCCCATAATTAATTTGTTTAATTTTATAGTCAACCATACTCCCTCAATATTAGGAGTACCTGTACTGGCAATTAAATAATTAAAATTATTTTTTTAAATAGATACAGAACACCACCTGCTTTCTCCACTGATCGCTCTGAATAAGATCATAATCAGATATACAGATTGCTGCAGGCAACTAGGACCATTGCAAAAGCAATGAGAATATGTATGTGGCCGTCGGCGTCGTGGTGTTTAACAAACGAACAATCAATGTGCGATAGCGGTAGGTCGTTAGGATCATTATAAATACAAGGTATATATTCGATTTTTTAAATTTTTAAATACAATTACGGCCACATGTAAAGTCCCCTTGCTTTTGCTATGGTCCTAGTTGCCTGCCGCACTCTGTATGTATGAGATCGCTACTTATGTATTGTTTGAGGCTTTCGCGGTTACTCGAATTATTCTCCTTAGCATAGAATTTCGGCTTAGACCGCGTAGTATTTGCATATGAACACCCAGCATTTTCTGGCTTAATGTGCCTTGCACCTTGTGAAGTCGAGCAAAAACCCGC
Source organism: Agriotes lineatus (assembly GCA_940337035.1). NCBI lineage: Eukaryota > Metazoa > Arthropoda > Insecta > Coleoptera > Elateridae > Agriotes > Agriotes lineatus. The sequence goes on along the minus strand of CALNHX010004310.1, from coordinate 20,549 downwards.
GCGATGGCCATGCTCTTTGGTGGCTCGTGTTGTTTGAGTATCTTGAGAAAGGGGATACTTAGGCAGATTTGGCCGTTTTGCTGTTTGTGCGTCCATATTTACTAACGTTTCGCAAGACCTTGCAGCTTGCATCATCAGAGTGAAAGTCGCACTAAGATCCGAAGGTCGGTGTGGAGCTATTTATAGTCCTCTGTGCCAGGCGTGTGGAGTGGCGTAACGCTGGTTGGTCATCCGAGTGCAACGTAATCCGTGGGGCGTGGCCGTATGACGCTACTTATGTTACTATTTAACCAAGTTTCGCTGATAGCCAATACATCAATAGTAGACTCCTCTAAAAAATCACGAAGCATATAGAACTTAGGTGCAAGAGGTCTAATATTAATATGTGCTAACCGCAGTGGTTCAGCAGGCATAAGCAGCAACTAATCTTGTAATTAAACTAAAACAAAACAACAAAGTCCTGTCCTGCAGATTATACATATTATAACTACCACAAAAGAAAACTTAAGATGTCGATTGAAAATGGATAATATACTATGCATAAATGCAACAGAACGAATTAGATAAGCAGTCTACTCAAATCGTCACAGCTGCGGACGGCATGAATCTTGCTGTATATCTTAATAAATATTTTTCCATCGCTGGTCCATACTTATTGGTAGTTTATTTTCTTTTACGCAACTTTCACCAATTCAACCCTTTTTCAAGTGAGATCTTCCCGAACTATAATTTTAGTTCCTTGTAACTTACGCTTATTGTTGAAGATACGTTTTTTAACACTGCGCTGGACGAATTTCACTATATATAATCGGCCTGCCTGCCTTTGAGACGATGGCTTACGTCAATTGCAGAATCCGGTAGCTCCATCCCAAGCTTATCTCTAGAAAAGTTAAGTACAACCTGGTCGGTATCTTTTTCCTGGGATTCCGATCGACCATAAATCCTCAGGCTTTTTTTCTCGTGTATTGGTCATAATCATCCAGCATGTTTTCGTAATTCTTGATAGTGCTGTTCAGTTTTTCTTGCAGACTGATAACCTTCTGCTCCAGGTTTTAGATTATCTTGATCCAGAGCTGGGAAAATTACTGTTAAAAAGTAATTAATTACTAATTACCAATTACCGTCCAATGCAGTAATTTAATTACCAGAGATTCAATTACTCACAGGAAATAGTAATTCAATTGCCAATTACTTAGTAATTGTAATTGTACAAAATCAACTACTTTTTCAATTACTTTCAATAGAAATTATTGTCATATAGTTGTATTTAGTAGAACTTTGTTCCAAGTTGCAACTATCATTACTGTAGTGTCGATTCGTAATCGTAATCTAAAAATGCTTAATTTTTATGTTTTGTTAACTATAGTAACTTACACACTTTATCATTCTTGAATGTTTTTTGATAATTAAATCTTGTAGCTACATGCACTGATCACCAAAACTAAAAGTTTTAGTTTGTTTTAATGTAAGATATAAGTAAATAACTAAATTCAAGGACAACAATTATACAGGGTGTCCCAAAAAGAATGGGACACCAATTGGGCATAGATTTCTTAGGTTATAATAAACCGATTAAACATAATACATCTTAGTACAAAGTCCCTTCAGTAAGAAGGTATAGGGACTTGGAAGTTCAAATTTATAATTTTTTTATATTAACTTCTTCTCTTCTTCTTCCTCTTATTATAGGCCTGTGGCCTGTTTTAACCACAAAGTGGTTCTATGAGCCCTCTTTGCCCTTAGGCCGGGTAGGTGGCTAGCCTTGCCCGTCGAAAGTGAGGAAGAGTTCCCTTGTTTAGGGGTTAACGACTACTACAGGTGTTAGCGTAGTAGCCGGGGAGCGTACGATTTTTAAAATCCTGCTAGAGTCCGCCGGGATTCGAACCCGGGTCGGCCGCCTGAGAAGCGAGCATTTGCTCGCGGGGCCATCCGCTCACCCGCTCTACTTCAACATAGGTTATCACTGAAGTTGAGCTTTTTATCACGATTGTGAATTTAGTTGCAGAGGCCCGTAAAGCCAAAGCAAATAAACCACATGAGGGATAAAAAAGAACTTCCAGTGCCGAGGGGTACATTGCTTTTAAAAACGAGAAATAGCGAAACTACATCTTAACCAATATTTGTAGGTTACGTTGACGTCGGTTGACGTTTACCTATCGCGCAGCTGCCTACAAAAAGTCGTAAAATAATAGATTACTTCACTTCCGATTTCTCGTATTTTATTTGACGAATTCCACGTTCTTCACTGCCGATTTAAAATAATATATTTTTTTCGAATATGAAGAAATGTCGAATTTTATTTTGGCTAAATTTTGTAATGGTATTAGCAAAAAAAGCACGTTGAATATGTTATAAAAGTGATTTGTCCATGTTCGTGATAAATTAATCCACTCGCTTTGCATCGCACGCTTACAAATAAAACGTTGAAAAACTCTCACTTTTTTTAACTTGTTACACAATCTACTATTAAATACGCCTAACATGAGGCTGAATGACGAAAATATGTAACTTGTATGTATGTATGTATGTATTTATGTATTATCGTTAACCTCGTTTTACCTTGCGGTGTAGAGGCTGGTGCTTTATGTGCTTGCATCTGGCGGTACAATGCTCAACTTGCCCCCGATTCGAGATACAAAGTTGGAGCGCGCTTTTTGTGCTTGCACAGCAACCATTGTGTGAAGTGTGTGTCATGTTGATGTGTTGACCTTGTTACTCTATCTCTTAGGTCGGAGGTTCTGAGTAGAGCACAGTTAATTTGGTGCCCAACTGTGAATGGTCTCACCAAGCCTGATTCCAATCGCCAAGGCTGCGGAAAAATTCCGGCCCGCTCGGGATTCGAACCGAGGACTTGCTTACTAGCAAGCCTAGCGGGCTTACCTAAGTATACAGGGTGCAGCATTGGATTTCTCAATTGTTTGACAGTAGAATTCTATTTAGATTTTGTAAGAACACTGCATGGTGATCCAATTAGCGCAACTTGGGCATTTTTTGTTGGCTCAGTTCGAAAATACTGTTTTACCCCTTTATACGAAAGTGACACTTTCTGTCGCCTTTTAAGGGTTTCCCGAAAATATACGTTTGGTTCCCTGGTTGGTTTTCAATGACAGTGGGAGGGAATATAATAGATTGATTCCCGTTGCCATTACAGACGGGAGACAATGTGATTAATAATAAATTAACTAGCTTCCTGATTTTCATATTTAAATATTATTGACTGCAGCTGAATCTAAGAAATAGTCTCATCATAAAATGTAAAAGTGTCGTATGTCTAACTCTAGACTAAAATGTGATTTACTCCCTTGCACGATTACAATTCATTAGGTACTGTTATCGCTAACGCTGTGGAAAAGAACTACATCCGCGGGAGGGAATGATACACTTTCCTCCTATATAATACAGATAGCTATAAAAAATGTGTTACCTAACTTTTAGCAAAATATCAAATTGGTGTTGATCGAAAAAGGCCGATTGAAATAATGAATCGTACATCAGATACAAAAACAAAATACATTTGTTCAAGCACGTAACAATAAAGTAATTTTTACATTCATGAGACCTTTATACGATGTGTTCAAAAAGAAATTACATAAGGGTTGGCCATAGAAAATAAAACTAATGTCAACAGCAAGCTTTAGAGACAGCAATCTTTGGAATTTTCAATCACGATATCAGCGTATAATATAAACTTATGACTTATGACAGCAGCAATAGTGATGACAGTTAATGAATTCTAAAGCTTGCTGTTGACATTACTTTTATATTCCATGGCCAACTCTTATGTAATTTCTTTTTAAACACACCGTATAAGAAACGGGAGAAAATACGTATTTTATAAAATTACTGTTAACGCTTAATAAGGTTGCTCTCATATTTTTACTTCCAATTTGAAAGTCTTAATATCTTTAATAATACCTATTAATTTTATTAAAATATTTAATAAAATACCTATTGATTTTAAGTTTAGGGCAATAAAATATCTACAATTACATAAATTGGTTCACTATGGAGTGTTCTTTCAAAAAAGCTAAATGGAATTTTGAAAATCATTAAGAAGCCAATATTTAAATGTCTCATAGTTAGCATGAGGGTGTTGTATGTTTCGTCCGTCAACGCAGCACCCTGTATGGTAAAGAAGTAATGTTGGATGTGATGACAGGAATTATAAGAAAGTCATGATTTTTATAAGACACTATTCCAGATTTTTAATAATAATCGAAGCTAACATGCTACAGCAGACCGTAATAGTTATTTACCATACAAGTGTGATAAGTGCATCATTAATATACGTGTGTGTAAGTTACAAACCAGTGCGTAGCACGAGTTATGAAGCACACAAGTATATTAATGATGCATTATCACACATGTATTGTACAAAATTTTATCTACAACAGCCCAAAATTGAGAAAAGTGCATAAGAAAAATGTCATATCTGTCATTTTCAAAAATATTTTAGTAGCCAAATGTCATTCATTTGACACTAGTTCAGTTAGGTAATGAAGCTATTACACTACTAGTGGTTGTAATGAGCTGCATTACACAACGGAAATAGTGTCAAATGAGTGACGTAATAAGTTACTTATTCCACTGGAGTAGATAAACAATTTTTCGTAATCGCAAAATTATGTCCTAGTTGCCAGTATACAGAGTAGCATATGAGCATTACAAAGCAAGAAAGCGACAAAGAATGGATAATTTATAAAATGTTCAATGCAAGAATGCGGTAAACTTATGCGACGTTTTTAAATTGTATTAGTACCATACCCCATACTGCCTTTTTGAGTCAACCAGGCATGCAATTTTGCAATTAGGTACATTTTATTTATGTGTCTTACGCAGTTTAAATGTTATCGGATTTTGGCCGTTTAGTTGAATTCTTCACTCAAAAACCTAATTTTCTGGAATTAACGCCTTTAACAGTTGCACGGCAGTATAACCCTATGCTAGTACTCCGTTTAAAACAAGCAAATTGAAATGAATAAATAATTATTATGAACCAATATCGTCTAATGAAGCTATTTTAAATTATATTTTTACCGTAGGTATTGTAACGTTTCGCCCAGCGCAAACGCGATTTTGAAATTATAAATTAATTCGCGCGTTCTCCCTGGCATAAATCACTTTAAGAACCGGAGCGCTATATCGTTGGACCGCGCGGAAGACAATAAGCGACGTTACCGTGGGCAGACGCAGGGATTCTTCAGCCCACCTAGAGTAGGGACCCCCTCTTCCAGCGAAACGGCTTGAACTGCTGATTACACCAGCCCAGGCTATATAAACCAGATCCGAAGCTATTTCAAGACAGAATTTTTCTAGAATTTTCCAACTCCTTCTCCCTCACCTAGTCTCACCAGGAGTGTTCCGTTGTGCGCTATCCGGTGGGAAGCCTGCCAAAACTACCCGCTTGTTCCTTCTCACCAGGAGAGTTCCGTTGTGAGCTATCTGGTGGGAAACCTGCTAAGACTCCCCGCTCGTTCTTTCTCACCAGGAGGGCTCCGATGTGAGCTATCCGGCGAGAATCCTGCCGAAATACCCTCTGATTTTACCGATCAGACCACCTCGAATAATTCACCAGGCCTCGGCCACTCGGCGAACACTTTAGATGGGAGAAACTAATTCTCACTAGTCAAAACGCCGAATTAGACGGCTTGGAAACTATTCCTTACGACCTGGGAGACGTAACGCGAGAGCGGCCCAAAGATCGCCTCAAAAAGTCCAGCCTGTAGGTGCCGCAATAAAAGCATGACATGCAGACGAGGCTGCATCCATAATTTCGCAAATCCTATTTTCGGGTCATTTTCAAGCCGCATATTAGCAGCGAGCCGGGGCCAAAATTCACATTTTTCCGGAAAATCGCCGCCTACAAGGCCTGAGCTTAAATGTAATTACGACACTGCTCCCCTGGGTCTCCAAGGTCTGCTTTTTTTGCCCGATTAAGATTTCAGAACCGAGTTTCATGTTTACACACCGTTGTCAATTGCGGCCCCCGCTAATCAAATGATATTGCAGCCTTCAGATTCGACGATCCGCCTACGAGCCAATAGAACTACTCGATGCATAACTTGGTCCACAAATAACTGACAGGGCCCGAATCCCAGCTAGCGAGACCCACTATCAGAAGAGAATGGATTGAGTTACAAATGTTACTATAATTTTATTTCCTGTCTTTTGAATACAATTTAATTCGATATGTATCTAGTTAAAACTTATTATATGTTTAGAAAAGTTATTCTGTTTTCCTTTCTTGGGTAACAAGCTTGAGACTAATAAGTGACACTTTGGCTTTTCTGAGCTATCTGGATGCCGGTTTCACTCCGGCGATTGTAGCAAACATTTTAATTAAACTAAATTGAATTAAAATAGCCAGAACCGGCTACAGTATTGTAATCTGTAATGTACTTACCGCAAATATAGTTTTAGCGTCTTGCACAATATTAGCTTTACTATTACAACGTACATGTCACATCTACATACACGCACCAATGTACTCTTTGTGCAAGCGTGCTGTTATTCGACACGTCAGAGGATATCATAAATTAGGCTTATATTGGGCCGGGAAAACCCTATTCCGATTTGCTTAATATGTAACTTAATAATACCTTATTTTTGGCGTTCTGGAGATTTAACACCCAATTGAGGTCAGTAATTCAGTAATTAAATTACCATAAAGTAATTCAAATATCCCGAGTAATTTCAATTACCACAGGTAATTCAAATAGTTGTAAAGTAATTTACATACTATAGAGTAATTTAATAACACAAAAGTAATTAAGTAATTGAATGTAGTAATTAGTTACCTTCAAAAAGTAATTGTCAAGTACTTTTTAACAAAAATAGCAATTCCCAATTACAATTACCGCATTTTGAAAAGTAATTCAATTCCAAGAAAAGTAAACAAAAAGGAATTTAATTAGTAATTTAATTACAAAGTAATTAATTACTGTCCAGCTCTGTATTTGCTCACGAACTCGTCGATCGAGGTTTTCAGGCAGTAATGAAGCATATTGTGGTGTTGGGCGTTTTCAGTACGATTTCTGTGCTCTGCTATAGCATTATCAGATTTTGAATTACAATCTATTAATTTATAAAATTTCGTTATCGTTTTGAAACAACTTTTCCGTACTCCCTCTAAAAGTAAAATTTTGTCGGGCTAAATACTGAATAACCGCCATCCACCTCTCTTTTCACGATCCGAGCCTGATTTATAGAATCTACGGTTGTTCCTTTCTCTATATTTTGTTTTAAGTCTACACATTGCCTCACACTATGAAAATGTATTGTGATTTTTTCATAGCTTTCAATATTTCTAGATAAATGACGCCAATCGTTGTAACCTCTTTTACCATTAAATGCATTCACAGAGCTGTTGAATAGCTTAAATTAAGCCAGTCCAAATTATTGTTTCATTATTTACTAATTTTTTAAGAAAATACGCAGCCGAAAAATATTGATTTGAATAATCTGTGGGATAGATAAAATCCTTTATTTGTAGTGGCCCGATATCAACTATTGAGAATTTAATATTATCTGAAATAAGCTGTGCCAAAGAGCATGATCTGTCAATACATCGGCACTAAGTTGCGGTTCCGAAGTATCAGCGCTAGAATTAGAAAGTTCAGCGACTGATACCGAGGGTGAGACTGCTGCTGCTGAACTTGTTGAAGGTCCTGGTTCAAGAAACTTTCCAATAGATTTTTACTTTTTTCACGTTTCATTCATTTTCCACTTTCCGTGTTCGGTATTGGAAACCACAAAGTCTCTTTCTTCCATCAGCCATCTGCAATCATTAAACAGCTTTTTTGTTATTTTACATAAACAATAGAAGCCAATATAACTTACCTTTTATTTTACAGTTGACTGTACTATTGGTAGATGTCTCTCCACAGTTTTCACTAGCCGGATAGCAGTCGCAAGCAGACAAACTATTACTATTTTACTTAAAAAATCAGAAGCCAATGTAACTTACCTTTTATTTTACAGTTGATTGGTATTATTGGTAGATACCTCGTACAATAATTCTCGAAATAGATTGTCTCTACAGTTTTCACTAACTGTATAGCACTGGCACGCAAGCAAACGTGTGTCCCAAGAGACTAAGACAAATAAGCGAGAAGGGTTTACTTATAACGTCAGGGAAAGTGTTCAAATAAATTGGGAAATTACTTGCCTTCCTTGGGATACGTCAAATAAATCGTGAAGTTACCTACCTATCTTTGTTGGACAAGTCTAAGAATTTTTAAAGGCTAGTAAGCGAAATGGCTGGAAAAAAACTTGCCTGCGTTTAAGTGTTAAAAAATCCTCTTTGGATTTGCAATTGCAAATACAATTTATTATTGTGTAAGAACTGCATATTGCCCTGAAAGTAAAGTGTCTGTTTTGTCAGCATCTGAAGACCCTGCCCTAAAGAAGTATGCAGTATCGAATTCTAGAGTGTAAATTCAACTAATTACGCTTTGCGGTTGTCGAACTATGTTTATGTTTTGTTCAATATAAATTGTAACGTTTCCCCCAGCGCGAACGAGATTTTGTAATTAAATATTAATTCGCGCCTTCTCCCTGGCGTAAAACACGTTAAGAATCGGAGCATTACATAGTTAGACCGCGCGGATGACGATAAGCGACGTCGCCGCGGGCAGACGCAGGGATTCTTCCGCGCACCTAAAGAAAGGATCCCCTACTCCAACAATTCGGCTTGAACCACCGATTACACCAGCCCAGGGTATATAAACAGAAAACGAAGCTTTGTCAAGTCAGAATTTTTCTAGTCCTTCTCCCTTACCTAGTTCCGCTCAGGAGCGTGCTTAAGTGCTATTCGAGGAGATTTCTACCAGAGAATCTTCCCCTTAGTCCGTCTCACCAGGAGAGCGCTCTTATGTGCTATCCGGTGAGAATCTTGCCGAACAACCCGCTTGTTCCCTCGCCATGAGGGTGCTCTTGCGTGCTATCCGGCGAGGAGCCTGCTAAATAACCCGCAGATTTTGTCGATCAGGTTACTTAAAATAATTCCCCAGGTTCCGTTCACTCAGCGGACACCTTAGATCCGTGCAGCTAATTCTCACAAGTCAAAACGCCTAATTAGCCGGCTTTAAAACCATTAATTACGACCTGGGCTACGTAACACGAGAACGGCTTAAAGTTCGCCTCAGAAAATCCATCCTGTATGTAACCGCAACGAAAGCAGACAGCCCAACGAGTCTATGTTAATAACTTCGTACTTTCATCCTCGGGCCATTTCGCGACGCCCGGTAGCTGCGAGCCGCGGCCTAAAGCCACATTTCACGCCAATCACTTACATCAAAGCTCGATCTTAATTCAATTGCAATTTTACTCACCTGGATGTTCGAAGTCTCCACCGTAGGCAATTCAGCTAAACTCACCCGCCGCCTGCCCTCCTGTCACGTTCAGCACGCCTGCAGGTCATGATAACACTAGCCGCTCCAGGTATGCATGTAATTTATTATAATCCTGCCCGCACTTTCGTCTGTTCAAAAGTTTACAATCGAATTGAATGTTTACGTACCGCCATTAGGCGGAATTCACTAACAAATGCCATTTCAGCCTTCAGACCATATATGTATTATACATATATTGTTAGTAGGGCCTGGAAACGGCCGAAAATATTACGGCGCCGACATAGTCTCACTCTGAGTATAAAGCGTCTAGTGCGCATGCCTGAGAATTCAAACTCCGCCTTTAGAAGCGAATTTTAAACTTGACCACTTCTCCACCGCGCGGACGACGCCGACTCGCTTGCGCACAGCTCATCATATACATTGAATAGTCTGTCCCACTTCCTTCGTGACCCCCCAACTCATAGCCGCTAGCAATATAGTTCTTTAAATATATGCTTCAGGCCCGCCGATCTGCCTACGAGACATTAGAACTACTCCATGCAGAGACTGGTCCAAAAGTGACTGACAGGGCCCGAATCTAAACGACCGAGACAAGCATTGTTACATTTTTATATCTTGTCTTTTTGAATACAATTTAATTTGATATGTATCTAGCTAAACATATTATACGCTTATAAAACTTATTCTGTGTTCTTTCTTGGGTTACTAAGCTTTAGTTTATTATTGGTATTTTGAACTGCCCAGAGCCGGTATCAGTCCGGCAATTGTAGCAAACATATTAATCAATTTTAAATTAAATTAAAATAGCTAAAACCGGCTACAAAATATACATTTTTATCTCACAATGGCTACTATACATTACAGTAACCAGTAGTCGCCTTTTATTAAGTATTATACACATTTTTGTATCTTTCTTGAAATTTCTGCAGAAACATATTACACAAGGCCTAGCTGCCGCCCTCGACACTCTGCCGCCCGGGTGCCCTGTACCCCTTCACCGCCGCCTAAAACGACTCTAACCGAGTCTAAAACCGAACTGAGTTGATAGCAAAATATTTTGATCAGTTATTTATTGACGTATTTCTAAGTCATGATTTTTTCAATGACTTTCAATAAACAAAACAAAATACTGGTCGTAAGTCTGTGTCGCTACTATGTAATTTATTTTTGACACCAGGTATTCTTTGAGTAATCTTACATACGATAAGAAAGTAAGACTATCTAATACTTGTTACGTGTCAAAAGCATTTGATATTAATACTAGTGTTGAATGAGGAATCTAGTGAGAGTGACGCGATAAAATTAATATCAGATTGGCTTTGTTCGTTGCTAGAGAAGAGATAAAAACGTTTGTTTGTTTGAGAGAAAATGTGTATATCAGCTTTTAAAAAAGGCAAGAGTTTTCGTGGGGTGTAAATGACAATCTCGCCATTTAATATGGTTTGGTGATAGTAAAGAATTGGGTTACTGACCAACCGTTCCTGTAAGGGAGATCATTAAGCGGATGTCATTTTTCCAATGAATATTATATTCAAGCTGTGAAGCGATTTGGGAAACACGAATTCAAACAATTGCGAAGTTTATTGCCTGTGAACAGGGTATGTAGTTTAATGTGGCATTTGCCTTTTGTTACCTGGAAATTCGATTTATAGCAACAACTATTAGGCGGAAAATCTTGGAAAGATAATCTACGGAGAATCAACCGCAGTCTTGGGGGTCGATGTGTAGCGAATGACAGCCGAGGTTGGGGCCTGTCAAGCTGACATGTGATAGGAGTAACGGGACGTATTAAATGTCTGCGAGTATATCGGCACAAAGATAAGTGTTTTAGCTAGAATCTGATGATATTTTTGCATATAAAAACTGTGTAACCATTAAACTTACGAGCGGTTTAAGTTAAGCTATTTGGGGTACCCTGCGTTAGGTTGTAATATTAAAGATGCTAATTGTCTGATCGATGGTAATAATGTTCTAGTAGTAATAAAAATAGCTACAAGTATTGCTTTCTTTCATTTTGATAGGGAGTTCAATAATCGTATTGTTATTAGTTGATAGAAAGTGAAGTTACAAGTTTCTTGGCTTATATCAGTATATTTGAGTTTAACTTGTTGGCGCCAATTATCAATATCATAAACTAGAATCCGCGACGTCTTCACTGATGCTAGAGACGGGCCTCAAATATACTCTTATAGTAATCGATTGTTAACTAAGAGATATAGCGATGACCTAAAGGTAGGTAAAGGAAAATATAGATAAATATAGCTAACATACTACAGTTAATGATTTCGGCGATGAAAAGAGTAATAAACGGACATCATAATTTTATCATATTAATATTTAGATCATCGGAACTTACAGCATTAGTTTTAATTTCAGAAAATGCCTTTATAATGTCGACATCAGTCACAAGCAAATAAAAATTAATTTAAAAGTTCTTTAAATAAGTTATTATATGTAAAAAAACTGAATTTCAGACGACTGCTGCAAGTAATAGAAAACAATTGCAAGAAAACATGTTTTTGTGAATTACCTTTCGAGTATAAAATGATAACTCTGGGTAATAATGCTATACAGGCTGGTCTCATAAGCATGTATTGTTATGAACCTCTTTTTACCTAGCGGTGTAAAGGCCGGTGCTTTGTAAGCTTTAGCGTCTGGCGGCGCAGTGCTTAACTTAGCCTGTATTTCTGAGTTACGAAGTTGAAGCACGCTTTCTGCGCTTGCGTATTAACCATTGTGTTAGGTGTGTGTCTTGGTGATGTGTAGACCTTGTTAGGACTTGCTTAATGCAAGCCTAAAGTTTTAGCAACTGTGCTATCCGACTTCCTTTTACGATAAAGAAAGTATTGGATTTATCCCAAAAATTCGAAATTGTGTTTTCAACAGATCTTCAAGTTTTAGAGTTCCCTGAACCCAAAAAACATGTTTTTGTTCATTGGTCTGTGTGTTTGTGTGTGTGTGTGTGTGTGTTTTGTGTGTCCGCATAACCGGAAGTATGGTGTTTACTCTTGTGATTTTTCAGTTTTTTCGATTTTTTCAAAAACGGCTTTAACGATTTTTTCAGACTTTACATTTTTATTACATTTTGAATGTGTATTGATGTGAGATAGGCGATTTTCCAGTTGAATACTTTTAAAATGGGTTTCTTTTGTTTTTTCCTATTTTTACTTTCCTCGTCTAAAAGACGAAGTATTGTAATCGCGAAAAAACACCTTCCGAGATTTCTCCAGATCTTCACGTTTTAGGGTCCCTAGATGACAAAAAACAGGTTTTCTCAATTCCGTCTGTCTGTCCGTCCGTCTGTCTGTCTGTTGGCAGTATAGCTCAAAATCTATTTGTTGGAGGAAGACAATATTCTGCATACACATTATATATATACCTGGAATGAAACCGAGAAAATTTCAGAGAAATATTGTAATGGTTCACTGCCCATAGAAAGTCTGATTGCCTAATTAACTAAACGAATAAGGTCGACATGAGCACAGAATTAAATATTTTATCTAGTGCAAGATAATCAATAGTTTCCATTAATAAGTGCACTTGATGTGAGCACTAGCAGCTAATAATTTGAGAGATAGAAGTTAGCATGAAACAAAGCAGGTTTTAGAAGGGTTACATCCAGAGTTTCAAGTATAATAAATGTTCGGAAGAGCTAATGCAATTTAATTTGTAACTGTCGGAATTGAGCTTATTAATGTCAGACATAATGTGAATAGAATAATACAAAATAATTTGTTAAATACAGAAAGAATATGAGCATTATATGGTAAAACTGTATAAGCCAGAAAAGGGCAGATTAGCTGAAAGGTAAACGAAACCGTGCTAGCAAAATAATAATTGCAAAAAGCAATTAAAATGGGAGGTAACCGATCGAAAAACAATTAGTGAGATGTTAAATAAAATCCAAGTGTATCAGTGTATTATAAACAAAAGTTATTTAAAAGCAGACCTAGTGCAGTAACAATTATTCCAAGAAAAGACAATATTAGTGGTTATGCAAAGGCAGAACGTCAAAACTGTAGTCCATAAGGTTAAGCATGTTATCAATCCTAATTTCCTTTATAAAAATTTGAAAATCTAGTTGCTACGTAACCCGACTGTCAATTTTTATTAAGAACTAAACAAGCTTGAAAATTGTGTGTTGGGGCCACATTGAGCTCCTCAATTATCATTTATTGCAGATAGATAGAATAAGAAAAGGGCAATAAACTATTTATTTGTCGTAATTTTTGTTACACTCTTTTAATTTGCCCTGCGTATGACAGGCGAATTTCAATTGAAATGTAATAATTAGAAAGTTTAGTTTCCCTTGCCAATTAATTATTTCATTAAAAACCCCTGATTTATTATTATTAGGAGCGGGGGCTATTACAATATATACAGCGTGAGCACCATAAAATAATAAAATTTTGTTTATTTTTTATTTAACTTACAAATAAATACAGGTAATAAGTTGTGCATAGCGCACGCTATATTTTTGCCAACGGCATAAATGTTGTACGATAGAAAAAGGAGCAACCAATAAGTAGGTTACATTAAATCAGTGTTGAATTCAGACAATACACTTAGTTGTCTTCGATTTTTAATATTTAGTGGCACAATGTCCACTTGTTTATTTTTGTTTTAATTGAAATACGGGATAATAACAATTTGCACATAGTTCAGACTACTCTTAACGAAAATTGAACTATTCTTCGAATTCGACCACCGGTAATGTTTTTTTTTAATTTGAAAATGTACGTAATTTAGTAGAAACGTGAAGATATTTTTACGCCTAGCTTAATTTGATTTTTAACATTATTTAGTGTCACAATGTTCGCTTGGGAGGGAAGTTTTGGGTAAAGCCTTTTACAGATTTTTTATTAACTACTATTTTAAATAGAACACCCGGTATATTATGACAGTTTTGAATCCAGTTTAAAATTTCAGAGAAAATTTGTCTCTTGAACTAACGTTCTATTTTGCACGATTTCTGTAGAATTTGTAATTTTTGAAAAATTTTGACAAATGCTTAAAAATTAAAAATATAATTTTTGGATAATTATAAGATCACTGCAAAAGGAAGTTGTGTGCGTGTATCACGCTAGATTTTTAAATGTAACGTTCTGTATATATTATATTTTGAAAAACTCGTGTAATGAGCTTTCTTTTGCTATCTTACTTCAAGTAATTACCTAAATTTAACTGTTTTTCAGAAATGTGAGTTTGAACGTAAAAAAATTAGGGATAACAAATAAACGTCATAAAAATGCGAATTTTACACTTGAAAATCTCAAAGCACAATGAAAATCAGGTTTAGAAAATAAAAATCCAGCCACTACTGAAACAAGAAATAACAAACGCTGAAAATCAAGGAAAAGCAGGGAAAAATTAAATCTGACAAAAGATTGAATTTAACGGCAGGAAATAGAATATTGTAAGAAAGCTAACTAACAGGACTTTCAAAAATACAGAGAAATACACGATGATTGAATTTGATTTGATACCCAGAGAACAGAAGGAGAACATTTAACGTAATTACGTACTTATACGATTTTGATATATTTGCTATTGTTTTCTTTCAAATTGCATTTGATACTGGAATAAGTTTATTCTTGCATTTATCGTTTTCTCGTGTTTATTACTTCCTTTATCTACAATGGCTGGGCTTTGATTTATAAAACTGGTTTTATGTGTTGTATTCCTTGAAATAAAAATTGTTTTTTATGTTCAAACCTGCATATGTGAAAAACAATTGAATTTAGGGGTATGAAGTAAGATATAAAAAGAAAGCTTATTAAAAGGGATTTTCAAAGTACAGACGTATGCAGGGCGTTCTATTTAAAATATCCGAAATTGTTAAATTTGCAAATGTTGTGCACCCTGTATAGCATTAATACCCAGAGCCATCATTTTACAATCGAAGGTAATTCACGAAAGATATAATTTTTTGATAACGTTTTCCTTCATTCAATTGTTTTCTGTGACTTGCAGTAGCCACCTGAAATTTAGCATTTTGTTTGAATAAAATCGTTAATATCTCTAAAACGTTCAATACAAAACTTTTAAAAGCAACCGAAATACAGCATTCTATTTAAAGAAAGCACGTTTGATTTGCCACAATGTTTTTACCCAACATGTACAATCAAATATATTTTAGTAATGTGCACCAACTTTTAGATATAAGCAAGCGTTATAGAACTATCATAGTTTTAGAAATATCTTCCACCCTCGCATCATTGCCGGACGTTATATGTTAGCGCCACTTTATTCTTCAGATTTTTGCCTAATTACATTTAGTACAATCGTTTTTTCACAAATACCTAAAAATAGTAGTTGTAGGACGAGTTGGCCATGTATCATCCCTCAACTAAATGAACACAGAAAAGTGAGTGTGCCTAAAGTTTTCGTTAGGTTTTAGAAGTATTGTACGGTTTTAAAAATAAAATTGTTAGTTTCAGTACATGGGTGGTAAACATACAGGATTTAGTTGAATTATTAAAACTGATTTTGCATTTGGTAATACAAGGTTCGGCAGAATGAAGTATCCATTTTTAAAGTTAATTCATTTCATAATATAATGCGATATACATTCAAATCAAGTCGTCATGCTTTCGCGATAAACGGAAATTTAAGATAGTTGTCAATGTGTTTGCGAGAAATGTCAGTTTAGTTGTGAATACGGAGCACGGATCAAATATTCGACGTTTTTTTGACGTTGAAGCTTATTTTAAAAATAACAATTCTGTTGTAACCAACCAGCGTTTATTTCGTCGCAACTTTAATTTAAATCCACGAGATCCAGTTCCTAGTCGAATAACAATTAAAAAGTGGGTACACAAGTTTCGCAGTACTGCCTCATGTGCCAAAGAAGAACCCAAAAGGAAGAACTCGTTCTGTACGCACACTTTAAAAAAACTTTCGTGCTAGGCTTCAAGAGTGCCAGCAGTGAGAAAAAGGTCACTTGACTGATGTAATATTTAAAAAATAAAATTTCCGTGTTTCCTTAAGAACTTTTTGTTTAACTTTTGAATAAAAATTTAGCCATTAACAAAAACAACTCAATTTAAAACGGATACCTCTTTCTGTCAGACCTTGTATGTATATGCCAAATCTGAGAATGATATTAAGACAGTTTTGAGTACTTTTAACTATTTGCTATAATAGTAAAAACTGACTTTTTTACCTAGTTAAAATATAATTTACAACTGGGTTGTTTTCATGCAAGTAAAAGCATTTGTTTAAGATTTAATATGACGTTGGCTATTTATAATAATTACAAGCATACATTTTTGTTATTTAGATTTATTATAGCAAAAACCAGAGCTGTTTTAAAGAAAGCGTATATAAAAAAATGTATAAAGGACTTTACTCAGAACTTCCTTCGCAAGAAACGTGACACTAGTTAATTTTAAAAATAAATGAAAGCTAGGGGTCAAAATATCTTCAAGTTTCTAACAATACTGAAAAAATAGAAGGAAACACTTGGTAATGCAAATTATATAAATTTTTAAGTAAAAATCTGGTGTGATACACTCACACAACTTCCTTTTGCAGTAATCTTATAATTAGCCAAACATTTTATTTTTAATTTCTAAGCATTTGTCAAAAATTTTCAAAAATTGCAAATTCTACAAAAACGGTACAAAATAGAGAGTTAGTTGAAGAGACAATTTTTTTCTAGAATTCTAAGCTTAATTCAAAAATGTAATAATATACCGGATGGTCTATTTAAAATAGGAGTTAATAAAAAAAATAGAAAAAAAAACAAAAGAAACCCGTTTTAGAAGTATTCAACTGGAAAATCACCTATCTCACAACAATACACATTAAAAATTTAATAAAAATATAAAGTTAAAAAAATCGTTAGAGCCGTTTTTGAAAAAATCGAAAAAACTGAAAAATTATAAGAGTAAACACCTACTTCTGGTTATGTGATTTTCTTCAAAAGCTTGCTGTCTCATCTAAATAGTAC
This sequence comes from Agriotes lineatus, assembly GCA_940337035.1. Taxonomy (NCBI): domain Eukaryota; kingdom Metazoa; phylum Arthropoda; class Insecta; order Coleoptera; family Elateridae; genus Agriotes; species Agriotes lineatus. Next base: position 3,242 of record CALNHX010004310.1, on the reverse strand, counting down.
ACAAAACTTATATATGAAGTTTCAACGCCATACCTCTTTTCCTTTTTGAGATATTCTGTTTACAGACAGACACACACACAGACAGACAGACAGACCAATGAAAAAAAATTATGTTTTTTGGGATCAGGGGACTCTAAAACGTGAAGATCTGTTGAAAACTTAATTTCGAATTTTTTCGTAAAAAGAAGTACAAAAACATTAGCGGCGGCTAAATTCGAACGGTAGGGGGCTGCGAATGCGATTCCAACGTTTGCCGGAATATTGCAAGCACATCGCGCTTTTCCTATATGCGCCACGGAGCACTTGTCGTGTCCATGCGCCGCGGCTGCCTTAAATAGAACCCATTTTTTTAAATATTTTTTTCTGCTTTACAACATTTACGCTGTATCTGTTGGGTCCCATTTTCGTCAAGAGTAAGGCTTGAGCTATGTGCAAATTGTTACTTTTATCTATTTCTCAGCTAAAGCCAAAATAAACAAAATTAATCTTTTTAAGGTACTCACTCTGTATATATTTGTCTGAGTTTTTCGGTTTTATGCTAGGTAAATATATAATGTGTATGCAAAATATCATATTTCATAGTTTTTGAGTTATACCGCCGATGGAATTGAGAAAACCTATTTTTCGTCATCTAGGGACCCTGAAACGTGAAGATCTGAAGAAAACTCGGAAAGTGATTTTTTCTCGATTACAATACTTCCTTCGTTTATTAAACGAAATAAGTAATAAAACGAAATGGACTCGAGCAAGAGGGAAAGAGGAATCGTAGATTTATGTTCTTTAAGGTAACAACAAATTCGAATGCTTATTTTACTGGTATATTTCATATTATTGACACATTAGTTAGTTAACAAAACAAAGAAATTAAATATGAAGTTAAGTAAAACCACACATACGTCACGATTTTGTTTTCTGAACGGCGGAGACTCTTGTTCCGTTTTTGGTTTCCATCAATGATTTTTGTGAAACTAATTAAATGGCTTAAAAGCATAACGACCTAAGTGCATTTTTTTGAGATTTTGATGTAAAAGTTGTTTTAAAATCATGAGTGCCGCTTTGTTTGGTGGTACAATGGTCTAAAGTCGAAGCTAAGCGATAACAGAACTTAGTAATATTCCTCAGTGCTACCAACCTTGGATAATATCTAATGTGAAGTTAAAAATATCATGTAAATAAAGTGGTAAAAATAGGTAACTTCAGAACAGTTTAAATGCCACTTAACATTTTGCAATAGTAGGATCTAAGTGACGCTTGTATCTTTATGCTGATGAAGACTTCGCCGACTGTGTTCAAGTGTTTTGATACAAGGTTATGGCAGAAGACATTTCTGGCGATTTATTAGTGGTGAAACTGTTGTTAACACGACACAGTGAGCTTTCATCCTTGGTGAACACAATAATGACTACTCCAATTATTACGAGAAACATCTCTCTTTCTCTCTCTCTTCCCTGTAATTCCCATAGGAACAAAGAGCAACCTGAGGTTGTGTCATTTGCTGTTGTATACGTGGTAGGGTCGCTACTTCTACGAATCCTTTACGAGAAACATAAATGAAGGTAATTGATTTTTTCTGTTCATAACTAACCTCAAATTCTCAATGCGGCTAATGTTGAAAATATCTGCAGCAAGAAATTGTTAGTATAGTGATTGGATTTTTCATATAGACACAAATGATAACCAACAATCCTCTGATACGTTGAAAGTCAAGATGATCTCTACAACACTAATGAACAAGCAAGACTACCACGTATACCAAAAAGAGCAACGATAAAATTGTGCATGCACCTCGGGCGTTACCAGCGTCTTTAGCGCTTGTCGTGTTATAGAGCTCGGTGCTGCGCGTTTCATGTTATAACTTTCACTTCTGTTGTACGCCCTTGATACATAAATAACTATTATCTTTATCAATTATGGACCTTTGTATCCATAATAATTTAATAACAAGGAAGTCTTAAATGTACTTGTGGAATGGGAAATGGGATTCTGTTTGTTGAGATTTATTCAAGAATTACTATCATCTGTTGACCATCTTGCAGCAGACAGTGGTTTTTGTGGTGGACAAAATAAAAACAAGAGCAAACATCTTTAAAACCCGGGCACACCTACATGGCATGCGATAGAATTTTGGTTTTCATTGCAGAGCATTGGTCGTCTGTTATTAAAAGGTAATTAAAAAATTGAGGTTTTGGAAATAACTGTAGAAATTTTTGTCTCGTTTTCACACACACACACACACATACACACACATATATCTAATTTTATAAAATGTCATAAAAAAGACGAGGAAGGACTTTCACTTTTATTTTATTTAAAAACACGCATAGTGAAACACTTTCGGTGTACATAAGTGAAAATTGTTCTAACTTGAAACATGGAAGACCAAAATATAGATCCTTTATATTTAATAAAAACTTGGACTTAGGTCCTAGATATTAAAATTGAGTCTGCAAAAAGGGAAATCAGGATTTTTATAAAAGTATGGGGCATTAAAGCAAGAAGAAAAAGGATCGATTAAAAAACAGCTAACTTCTAGAAATTTTGAAGTCAATACTCATGAAGATGAAAGAAATACGAAAACGGTTCTGGAGTCCGATTACGATTATTAAAATTTAAAATGTTTACTAATCTATTGTGTGTTATTTTGTAATATAACAAAAATTTTGGTATTATATTTTTTGTGTTATTTGGTAAAACAATAAATAAAATTGGTTATACTGAACAAGTGTTTCTATTAATAAATAAAACACATTGATAACATAAATATGAATACAAATATGACAAGTAGGTTATGAAGTAACACTCGAACCGTTTTGTTACCAAACATATGTTGATAGCTCCTCGATTCAAGCAAATTGCAAACTGCAAACAAATATTATTTGCTTTATAAATTGATTATTTAGTAGGTACGCATTTATTGAATAACAATCACTCAGATATCATCGAATTCAGTTCTCTTTCAAAAGCAACTATCCTTGAATTTTATTAATTATCAAAAAACTTTGACAGCTAACATCGTACAACTTTAAAAATATAGACTTCGACCCCCAAGTTTTAACCCCTTCACTTGATTGCGTAAATTTAAATAAGAAATAAAGACATATGAGTTTGATAAATATACACCTTATATTAATTTACAAACAAGTAATTTTGTAGTGAGGTTGTGGTCTTTTAAATCTCAAAATTTATTTGAAGTTTAAGCATTTCCGAGCCGTTTTTGCAGCTAAGGATTTGTAATATAAGGA